>JAUIMW010002720.1:0-10345 GCA_033557785.1 Enochrus cinctus | reverse complement strand
AAACAACGCTCTTCTTAGTACTCATCTGTGGAAGCAAACAACAATCTTGTTAGTATCCAGCTGTTGACACTCGCAGCTTCGCTGCTCGCCGACTCGGGGCCTGCGGCCCCTCGATGTTCTATTTTGTTACACTTTATATGCAACACTCTTCTTAGTATCTTTGCTTTTTTATAAACAACACTTTTCTTAGTACCCAACTGTTGAAGCAAACAACATTTTAAGTATCCAGCTGTCGAGACTCGCATCTTTGCTGCTCGCCAACTCGACGTTCTTCTTTGTCAGACTTTACTTCGTCGGCGAGCAGCGAAGCTGCAAATTTCGACAGATGGATACTAAAAAGATTGTTGTTTCCTTCCATAATTAAAAACTAAGAAGAGAGACGTAAAAATTCAAATATACTAAGAGTTGAACGTTGAAAGTAAAGCCCAACAAAGTAGAATACTGTAAGTCGGCGAGCAGCAAAGTTGCGAGTTAGCTGGATACTTAAAATATTGTTGTATGCTTAAACAGCTAGATACTAAGAAGAGCGTTGTTTGTCAAAAAGCAAAGGTACTAGAAGAGTGTTGTTTATAAAGTCTAACAAAATAGAACACCGAGGGGCCGCAGGCCCCGAGTCGGCGAGCAGCGAAGCTGCGAGTGTCAACAGCAGGATACTAGCAAGATTGTTGTTTGCTTCCACAGTTGAGTACTAAGAAGAGAGTTGTTTGTAAAAAAGCAAAGATACTAAGAAGAGTGTTGAACATAAAGTCTAACAAAGAAGAACATTGAGTTGGCGAGCAGCGAAGCTGCGATTTTCGTTAGATGGATACTAAAAAGATTGTTGTTTGTTTCAACAGCTAGATACTAAGACGAGCGTTGTTTGTAAAAATTCAAAGATACTAAGAAGAGTGTTGAACGTTGAAAGTAAGAAGATACTAAGAAGAGCGTTGTTTGTATGGACATGGAATGTCCTCCAGGTAAACTGCTATCAATATACTCCCTATCGAGTGATTAAAGTTGAACAAACTCAAATAAATAAATGTATTACAGAGATCTTTAAATATCAATCAGAAGTACGTTGATGGCAGTGACCTGGAGGATATAACATGTCCCCCAGACCCCCTGGTGTACTTCTTTCATTTATTTATATTCTACTTCAGTAAAGGGGTATTCACTGATTTTTCCAAATAAAAGAAGGACCATCAAGGGGTATGGGATACATGGAATATCCTCTAGGTACACTACTATCAATATACTACCTATCGATTGATTAAAGTTAAGCAAACTTAAACAAATAAAAGAATTAGAGAAATCTTTAAATATCAATTAGAAGTACGTTGATGGCAGTGCACCTGGAGGACATTCCATGTCACACAGACCCCTGGTGTCATTCTTTCATTTATTTATATTCTACTTCAATAAAAGGACATTTATTGATTTTTCAAATAAAAGAAGAACATGGAATGTCCTCCAGGTACACTGCTATCAATATACACTCTATCGAGAGATTTTTACATATCAATCAGATATACGTTGACGGCAGTGCACCTGAAGGGCATTACATGTTCCTCAAACACCCTGGTGTCCTACTTTCATATTGTTTTTATTCTGTTTCAACAGAGATGTTTCCAGATTTTTCCTAGCGAAAAGGGACCATAAAGAGGTCTGGGAGATATGGAATGTCCTCCAGGTGCACTGTCTTCTGTGTATTTCTAATTTACCTAAAATTGTTGATAGCACTCTTAAGTTATCTAAGTTAAGCCAACGAATATTAAAAACGTAGTTTGCCGAATACTGCACTGCCATCAACGTACTTCTGATTGATATTTAAAGAACTCTTAAATACTTTTTATCTGTTTGAGTTTGTTTAACTTTAATCACTCGATAGATTATATATTGATAGCAGTGCACCTGGAGGACATTCCATGTTCCCCAGACCCCCTGGTGCCCCTTCTTCCACTTGAAAAATTCTGTAAACATCTCTCTAATGCACTGCCATCAACGTTTATCTGATTGATATTTAAATATCTTTTAAATACTTTTATTAATTTGAGTTGGCTTAATTTTAATCACTCCATACAGTGTATATTGACAGCAGTGCACCTGAAGGATATTCCATGTCCCCCAGACCCTCTAATGGCCCTTCTTTTATTTGGAAAAATCAATAGAACATTCCTTTATTGAAGTAGCATAAAAATAACATGAAAGAAGGCCACCAGGACATTCCATGTCCTCCAGGTGCATTGCCATCAACGCACTTCTGAATAATATTTAAAGATTTCTTAAATACTTTTATCTGTTTGAGTTTGTTTAACTTTAATCGCTCGATAGTAAGTATATTAAGAACAATATTACATAGATTTTTAAATATCAATCAGAAGTACGTTGATGGCAATGCACCTAGAGAACATTCCATGTCCCCCAGAACCCCTGGTGTCCTTCTTTCAATTATTTATATTCTACTTCAATAAAGAGCCACCACGGGGTTTGAGGGCCATGAAATGTCCTCCAGGTGCACTGCTATTAATATACTCCCTATCGTGTAATTAAAGTTAAGCAAACTTAAACAAATTAAAGTATCAAAGAGATCTTAAAACATCCATAAGAAGTACGTTGAAGGCAGTGCACCTGGAGGATATTCCATGTCCCCCAGACCCCCTGGTGTCTTCATTTCATTTTATTTTCATTCTATTTCAATAAAGACATGTTTCACAGATTTTTCCAAATAAAAGAAGAACCACAAGGGAACTGGAAGACATGGAGTGTCCTCCAGGTGCACTGGTATCAATAAACTCTATGTCGAGTGTTTGAAATTAAACAAACTCAAACAGATAAAAGTATTTAAGAGATCTTTAAATATCAATCAGATATACGTTGATGACAGTGCACCTGGAGGACATTCCATGTCCCCCAGACCCCCTGGTGTCCTTCTTTCATTTATTTATATTCTACTTTAATAAAGGGATGTTTGCTGATTTTCCCAAATAAAATAAGGGCCACCAAGGGGTCTGAGGGACATGGAATGTCTTCCAGGTGCACTGCTATTAATATACTCCCTATAGAATGATTAAAGTTAAACTCGAATAAATAAATGTATTACAGAGATCTTTAAACATCTATCAGAAATACGTTGATGTCAGTGCATCTGGAGGACATTCCACGTCCCTCAAACCCCCTGGTGTCCTTTCATATTATTTTTATGCTACTTCAATAAAATGATGATTTACTTATTTTTTCAAATAAAAGAAGGGCCACCGAGGGACATGGAATGTCCTCCTAAGCAAACTCAAACAAATAAAAGTATTAAAGAGATCTTTAAATATCAATCAGATAAACGTTGGTAGAAGTGTACCTGGAGGACATTCCATGTCCCTCAGACTCACTGGTGTCCTTCTTTCATTTATGTATATTCTACTTCAACAAAGGGATGTTAACTGATTTTATCAAATAAAAGAAAGGCCACCAGAGGGTCTGGAGGACGTGGAAAGTCCTCCAAGTATTCGGCAAACGTTTTTAATATTCGTTGGCTTAACTTGGATAAATTAAGAGTACTATCAACAATTTTAAGTAAATTAGAAATACGCAGAAGACAGTGCACCTGGAGGACTTTCCATGTCCCCAGACCCCCGGTGGTCCTTCTTTCACTTGGAAAAATCTAGAAAATCTCTCTGTTGAAACAGAATAAAAACAATATGAAAGTAGGACACCAGAGGGTCTGGGGGACATGGAATGTCCTCCAGGTATTCGGAAAACTACGTTTTTAATGTTCGTTGGCTTAACTTGGATAAATTAAGAATGCTATCAACAATTTTAGATAAATTAGAAATACGAAGAAGACAGTGCACCTGGAGGACATTCCATGTCTCCCAGATGTCTTGAATCCAAGTTAAGCCAACGAATATTACAAACGTAATTTGCCGAATACCAGGGGGACATTCCATGTCCCCCAGACCCCTGGTGTTCTACTTTCATATTGATTTTATTCTGTTTCAACAAAGAAATGTTTAAAGATTTTTCCAAGTGAAAGAAGGGCCATCAGGGGGTCTGGCGGACATGAAATGTCCTCCAGATATTCGGAAAACCACGTTTTCAATATTCGTTGGTTCAACTTGGAAAAATTAAGAGAACTATCAACAATTTTAGGTAAATTAGAAATACGCAGAAGACAGCGCACCTGGAGGACATTCCATGTCCCCCAGACCCCCTGGTGTCCTTCTTTCATTTATTTATATTCTTCTTCAATAAAGAGATGTTTACATAAATGCTCTGCCAAATTGTTTAAAACCACTCATTGCCTCTCTTAAATTCGAAGTGTTTACATTATGTAAAGAGACGTGATTGAATGACAAAAATAAATCTTTTTAAACAGGTCTTTTACATGAAATGAACAAGACTCTAGAGGATATGGAATGTCTTCTAGGTATTCGCTATTTAATGTTGTGATATCTGCTATATATTGGCATGTATACTCGCAGCTTCGCTGCTCGCCGACAATGCTAAAAAATCCTGTCACGAAATCCCCTAGTACCAAACACCAAAGCTGCACTATAGTGGGCTCAAAACAGATCTCTGTGGGACACCATTATTCACTGAAATAAATTCTGAATAATTATCTCGGATCGTTAGCTGTTGCGCTTTAATTTCCAAAAAAACTTAATAGCAGATATGGAAAGGCCTAGATATTTTAAAATAGCAACAAATAGACCGTAGTCCACTGTGTCAAATGATCATGAATTATCCAACAATAAAAGGATATTAATGAACGAATCGTCCAAAACACAAACAATGTCATCCGTAACACGATTGAGAGCAATACAGCAGCTTTGTCCGGGCTTAAAGCCAGACTGATAAAGTGGGAGAACTGAAAATTAACTCTATCAGAATTGGACTCTTGGAAACCTCATCGAAAACTTAAACTCTACTGTTTGTTCATCTTTATTGTCCATTGCTTTCACTTTCTAAGGGTAACTAGTTTGAAATTTAAAAACTTGATTTTTATACCTACAAAACCATATTTCGGTAGTGTAGTGTGCTCATTACACAAGTACTGGTGGTTCTACTTTCTTAAATTATTGGAAAATGAGTGAAGGTTAAAATGTTGAAAAGCAAATCAAGAAATTACAATATGTAAATAAAAACAAATCTAATATTGAGAAGAAGAGGTTTTAACGCTAGTGATCACAGAACAAAGATGAGTGATTATTTTTAGATACAGTACAAAAAGTGGTCCTCCTGACTTCTTTCTGGCCCTTCTTTCATTTGAAAAAATCAGTAAAACATCATTTTATTGAAGTAGCATAAAAAACTAACAAGAAAGAACACCAAGGGGTCTGGGGGACATGGAATGTCCTCCAGGTGCACTGCCATCAACGTACTTCTGATTGATATTTAAAGACCTCTGTAATACATTTATTTATTTGAGTTTGTTTAACTTTAATCACTCTATAGGGAGTATATTGATAGTAGAGCTTGATAGTAGAGCACCTGGAGGACATTCCATGTCTCCCAGATCCCCTGGTGGCTCTTTTTTATTTGAAAAATAAGTAAAACATCCCTTTATTGAAGTAGAATGTAAATAAATGAAAAAAGGACACCAGGGGACCTGGGAGACATGGAATGTCCTCCAGGTGCACTGCAATCAACGTTTATCTGATTGATCATAAAGATGACTTAAATACTTTTATCTGTTTAAGTTTGTTTAACTTTAATCACTCGGTGGAGTGTATATTGATAGCAGTGCACCTGGTGGCCCTTCTTTTATTTTGAAAATCAGTAAAACATCCCTTTATTGAAGTAGCATAAAAATAGCATGAAAGAAGGCCACCAGGGGTCTGGGGGACATGGAATATCCTCCAGGTGCACTGTCATTAACGTACTTCTGATTGATATTTAAATATCTCTTAAATACTTTTATCTGTTTGAGTTTGTTTAACTTAAATCACTCGATAGAATGTATATTGATAGCATTCCATGTCCCTCAGAGCCTCTGGTGGTCCTTCTTTTATTTGAAAAAAAACTGTTAACATCCCTTTATTGAAGTAGAATATAAATAAATGAAAGAAGAACACCAGGGGGTCTGAAAGACTATTTTTAAAATAATTTGAGAACAATGCCACTCCAATATTTAACACAAAATGACGAAGACGATGTTTACTTTTAATTCAATACTTAAGTGATTGTATTCTTCTGTTCTTTATGCATGTAGCACCCTATAATTAGGCTACTTCTGTCATTTATGTGAAGACACTCCAGTTTCGTGAAATAAGGTGATATGTGATCTTCTAAATACATTCAGTATAAAACAATCTGCCAAGTGTCTTCGGAATTGTCTGTTAAAAAAATCCCTGTTAATGTACAATAATCATAATTTACTATGAGCCTTTCTAAAAAGTCCTGACATGTGAATCTTAGATCCCAATCAATCGTCACGTCAAAATTTTTTGCACTGGTAATCATGCTAATTCTACAGATATAAAGAATGCAATGCTCAAGAATCTCCTCACGAGCTGCACAATAGTGGGCTCAAAATAGAGCTCTTTGGGACACCACTGTTCATTGAAGTACAGTCTTCGTTCATTACCTGTTTTAACGAGTTTTCAAATAACTTAATGGTAAATATAGAAAAGTCTGCATATTTTAAAATAGCAACCAAGAAACCGTGATCCACTGTGTCAAATGCTGGATAAACCAAAAATACAATAATGGTACTGAGCAATTCGCCCAAAGCACGAAAAATGTCATCTGTAACATGGTTGAGAGCAGTACAACAGCTTTATCTCGACCTAAAGCCGGACTTCAACTATTTTCTTCAAAACTAGTGGCAATAAAATACTTACTGGACGTAGTTCTCTCATAGTTTTCACATATGATACCTTGGGAATAGGAACGATTCTTGTGTGTTTCCATATGTCAGGGAATAGTCCTCCCAGACAGACAGCTGACAACCTATCTATAACCTCATTAAGGAAATTCGATCAACTCCGTTAGAATTAACTCCAATCTGCAAATGATCTTGGAAACCTCATCGAAAACTTAAACTCTATTGTTTGTTCATCATTATTGTCCATTGCTTTCACTTTCTAAGGGCAACTAGTTTGAAAAACTTCAGTTGATGATTTTTTTTCTTGAACCATGAGATTAATTTGAAGTTATTCAAAGTGTCTGTTGTAAAATTTATTAAAAAATGTTTCGTTATCATTCAATCCTAAAAATCCTGAAATTCATGATAATTCCTTCCACAAGGGGCACTTGGGTGTCTGGGGAGAGTTGACCATTCTTTTTTTGAGAAGGGAAAACATGTCTGTGAAGTTACTACTAGAACATTTTTTATTCTTATATATCATCATAAATTGGTTAATTCTTTCCTTTAGTTTTTCCAGACTTTCTGTTAGTAAAGTCTGGTTCAGCGTCACTTCTCTCAGAAACTCTATTCATAATATATTCATCTTTTGTTTTAGTATTTTACCATTCTTTATATTTTTGAGATTCCTTAAACTTAAACTTAAATTAAGATTGGAATTGCCCTTTTCTTTCTCTGGTGTCATTATTGGTATATTGGGCTGGAGACCTGGTAGAGTCATCTTTCTTGGAGGTGCTCTCCACAAGCTGACTTTCCAAACACAGTAGTGCCTTTATTGATGCTTGTTCTTGGAGTAAATGTCTGTTTGTGACAGCAGAACACAAGAAATCGTCATCGGTAAAAACCTTGAGAAATAATTGTCTTAATGAATGCAGGAATATTGTAAATAGTAATTGTTTTGCCTGGATTGGATAACATCCAGTTGTTCGTAGCTGAGTTGTAGCGGCAGGATGGAGGAAGAGTGCTGACTGGTTGTCTATTACTAGAGAACACGATTCTTCTCAAAGGCATGAGAATATTTTATAAAATGCACAGGAATTTTTGGCCATTCAACTTCTTTGATAAGCGCCTTCGGTTGACCTTTCTGGGCCATCAGATACAAAATGATCTTGATACCTCGGAAATATAAAAAAAGGGAGATATCACGTTTCCAATTGCATTGACAGCAAAACAAAGTATCATAGTTGTTCTTCTATCTGCAGACGTGGCTTCTCCAACCTGTTTTGACTTTTGGACATTCTTACTACAATCAACTTATAACGCGTTAGTGTACTTCTGTCAATTCCAATACTTGATGGATGTTTTTCTAAGCACCTTTCTTCATTTCATCTAAAGTATTTTCTATTTCTCTGTGTTTTTCTTTTGTGTGTATTTACTGGGAACTTGAAAGGCATTATTTACCTCCAAAAGGTGGTCCTTCTTTCACTTGGAAAAATCTCTCTGTTGAAACAGAATAAAAACAATATGAAAGTAGGACGCCAGAGGGTCTGCGAGACATGAAATATTATCAATGAACTCTCTATCGAGTGATTGAAGTTAAACAAACTCAAACAGATAAACGTATTAAAGAGATCTTTAAATATCAATCAGATATATATTGATGACAGTACACCTGGAGGACATTCCATATCCCCCAGACCCCCTGGTGTCTTACTTTCGTATTGTTTTTATTCTGTTTCAACAGAGAGATGTTTACAGATTTTTCCAAGTGAAAGAAGGGTCACCAGTGAGTCTGGGGGACATGGAATGTCCTCCAGGTGCACTGTCTTCTGCGTATTTCTAATTTACCTAAAATTGTTGATAGTACTCTTAATCTACCCAAATTTAGCCAACGGATATTAAAAACGTAGTTTGCCGAATACCTGGAGGACATTCCATGTCCCCCAGACCCCCTGGTGGTCCTTCTTTTACTTGAAAAAATCTGGAAACATCTCTCTGTTGAAACAGAATAAAAACAGTACTGCGTATTTCTAATTTACATAAAATTGTTGATGGTACTCTTAATTTATCCAAGTTAATTCAACGAATATTAAAAACGTAGTTGCCCGAATACCTGGAGGACATTCCATGTCCCCCAGACCCCTGGTGGTCCTTCTTTCACTTGGAAAAATCTGGAAACATCTCTCTGTTGAAACAAAATAAAAACAATATCAAAGTAGGACACCAGGGGGTCTGGGGAACATGGAATGCCCTCCAGGTGCACTGCCATCAACGTACTTCTGATTGATATTTAAAGATCTCTTAAATACTTTTATTTGTTTGAGTTTGTTTAACTTCAATCACTCGACAGAGAGTATATCGATAGCAAAGCACCTGGAGGACATTCCATGTCCCCCAAATCCCCTGGTGGTCCTTCTTTTATTTGGAAAAATCAGTGAAACATCCCTTTATTGAAACAGAATTAGAATAATATGATAGAAGGACATCAGGGGTTCTGAGGAATATAGAATGTCCTGCAGGTGCACTGCCATTATCGTACTTCTGATTGATATTTAAAGATCTTTAAAAATAAATTTGTTTGATTCCATATCTCCCAGACCCCCTGGTGTCCTTTTATGTTCTTTTTATTCTACTACAACAAAATTCTAATTGAAAAAAGCACCTGAAGGAAGTCTGGAGGACCACATTTTTTACTGTACCTAAAAGTAATTACTTACATTTGCTCCGTGATCATTAGCGTTCAAACCTCTCCTTCCAAATATTAGATTTGTCTTTATTTACATATAGTAATTTCTTTTTATAATGTCATGCCAATAAAAACTTTTTTTGACCATGTTTTCTACTTTGATTTGCTTTTGAATATTTTAGCCTTCGCTGCTGTTCCAATTATATAAGAAAGTAGAACCACCAGTATTTAGAAGCTCCAGAATTTTTCTTGATGAGCGTAAAATGTTGTAGCCTCGTCGTGAACAGCTTAGACCACAATATTAACGATCTTTGAACCTGCAGGAAGTATTTTTGGAGTAATTTTCCAGATTAACTGGTTCAAACTTTCACTATTATTTTGTGTCAAACAACCAACTGGAGTGATGTCCAGAAGCTCATCCTTACTGAGTTCTTTATAAATAAATTTTATTGCAATCAAAACATCATCTGGTAATGGAGAATAATCATGTTTGAATGATGAAAGAGTAGACTGTTTCACGTGCTCGTGAAAGAATCATCATGAATTTCAAGATTTTTAATATTGAATGATTGTCTCCTTTTCCTTAGTCTATCTTTTCTATGAGCCCTGTCCGCTAACTGAGTTCTCAAAACTTAAGGCACTTTTAAATAAATTTTACAACTGACATTTTGGAAAACCTCAAATAAACCTCGTGGTTCAAGAAGTAATCACCAACTGAAGTATTTCAAACTAGTTGCCATTAGAAAGTGAAAGCAATGGACAATAAAGATGAACAAACAATAGAGTTTAAGTTTTCGATGAGGTTTCCATATCCTCTAGAGTCTTATTCATTTCATGTAAAAGACCTGCTTAAAAAGATTTATTTCTGTCATTCAATCACG
>JAUIMW010002719.1:0-10345 GCA_033557785.1 Enochrus cinctus | reverse complement strand
CTAAATTTTCTTGTTCCTCCCATAAACTTTTGAGTTTTGGAAAGTATATTCGTCACCCCAACAATTTATACCGTACCCGAACATACACTTATTCAATTGTCAAGAATAAGATAGTATTCGTCTTATAAGCATTTATATTAATTTTGAGCAGTTTCTGACTAAAATAGGTTTACTTCTGTCTGGCTATTTGGAGTATCGCGTGCTTGTTTAAAATTGTATCTTTTCTTTTCTCTAAGATTAAGCCACCCCGTTTCCAGTCCACTCCATCAAATTTTGTAATGGGATACCTTAAATACACTTTTTTTCTAATAATTTTTTTATTATTTTTTTCTCAAAAATTTTATTGTGTAACCCATCAATGTATTCATTTTTTAAAATAAAAAATCAAACTGATTTAAGAAAAAAATTAATAACCCATACATTGCCATTAAAAAAACTAATTTACATAACCTAACTCATCCTGGAAAGGACAATAAAATAAGGTTGAATCGATGTAGAACTAACAATAAAAAAATACAGACATGCTGCACTACTTATTCCTCACCCTGTTTAGAGAATTTATACTTCATTAATCGTTGGACAGCTCATATTTGTGAATATATTCTAAATCATTGTTATGAAACCCTATGACGTAGGTAACTTAATGTGAAGAAAAATCGTCCAAGAAAGTCCAGACAATTGCGTTCACCTAAACGAGAAAATCCTGAAAAAGGAGTCTAGATTTGAAGAGTGAGTATTGGCAAGTTGAAATGAAGAAAGAAAAGGAGAAGGCAGGCTGCACGATTGAAAAAGGTTTGTGGTAATTCGCAAACGCTAGTCAATTAATTTTTCCAAAGACGAAGAGAGCCCAAGCACTACAAAATATTCATAATGGAGCTTCTGGTGGATATTTTGGAGTTGAGAGGACTATTGAGAAAATTCAACAGAGGTTTTACTGGATCTACTGGCAGGAAGTTGTGAAAACTTGATGGTGGTTGCAGCTGCTAAAGGACCCCCATGGAGGATCTTTTGAAAGAATAGCAATGGACATTTCCAGAAACAACCACTGGAAACAAGTAAATCTTGGCTACGCTGAATTATTTTAGCAAATGGGTGAAAGCATATGCCACTTCAACAAGATGAAAGTGAAAGTGAAAATTGTAAAATTGTTGACAGTAACTTAGCTGTAATATATGTAAATATTGCAAATCAAAAGTAGTGAAATGCTTAAAATGTATAAACTGCAATTCTGTGGTGTATTATAGTTGTTGTAGTCACCTAAAAAGTATTAAGAGATTGGATGAATACACTTTCCAATATTGTGAAGCAAATGGCGAAGAATTAAAAACGCAGATGACTGTTGAAGAGCTACAAAATGAATTGAAATCATATAAAAGAGGAAATGTAAGATTAAAGTATGAAATTAATTATATAATAGAAAATTTTACCATTTTACCATTTACCATATGATCAAAGACTGCATGGCCAAAGTATTCAATCAAATGAAGAATTTCAAAAAACCCCTGCATGAACATCAGCCCCTGAGTGAAATTGTGATGGAAAAGACACCTAACATTTCATAAAAATTATTTTGTCAGGCTGCAGCGGAATCTAACGGCGGTGTTCCGACTATTAATGATAATGATTAATACAAAAAAAATGAAACATAAACAGAAACGACAAATTTTCCTAAAATACAGGATGGAAATTTTAAGCAAGTAAATCACAAGAGAAAGAAGAGTAAAGGACAATATATTGTCGAAAAAAATTAAGCAATCAATAGCAGCGCAAATGGCTCTTTGTTGGTAAGGCTGTAAGGGACAGTACAGTTGAGCTGGTGGTTCAATTTCTGAATTCTAAATTTCCAAACTGTAACCCAATGGTAGAAGAACTAAACAAAAGATCAAAAGAAACAAAAGCATATAAAGCGAGTGTGGATGAGATGCATGCAGATGGAATTTCAAACGATGATTTATGGTCAAACGGCGACCGGTGAAAAAGGACGAAAGTTGTAAATGATATAATATCAGTCACTAAAGTACCGGTTCTTAACATCGTAGAAGTAAATGCTTATAACAAATGAGTGTTCTAAAAAAACTAGTAAAAAGTTCATCTTTAATAATATCCCAAATAAATCGAAAACGTAAAACTTAAATGGCAAATAAGCAAAACCAAATCCAAGCTATACCAGAGTTAGGGGTTGTAGACATAACTTGCGATAGCTTACTTGAGAAAGTGATTACATTCCATCAGAATATTCAAAGCATTCGTAACAAGACTGGAAAAGGAAATTTCTGAATACTTACAATCTCGTGGTGGTTCGTGCATTTTTATCCAAAAAGACATACTCTTCAAGGAATTAACTTTTATTATAAAAAAGAGTCAAGAGTTTAATATCGAATGCTCCTGCATTAGTTTTTGTATGTAAAGATCAAATAATGGCAGTTTTAATCAGTTTATGGAACTTCTGGTTGATATCCTAAAAACGCTTGAGAAAATCTACAAGAGAACAATCAACTTTATGGAGAAATACAAGGTAATTTCGAAAGCTTAAAGTGGCTTTACACGAACCGATTATCAGGTTGTCACTGATATTCTTAATATCTTAAATGAAAGAAACGTATTAACATTCATTCTAGTAGATTTATCAAAAACATTTGATTGTGTGGACCATCCAAACCTGCATTTAAAACTTTACCATTATGGAATTAAAGGCATAGCACACAATCTTATCTCAAGTTACCTTATGAGTAGAAGTCAAATAACTAAACTAATAGATAAGACGGGAAAAATTGTTAGATCTCAACTTCTTGAAACTCTTAGGGGCGTTCCACAGGGGACTATACTTGGACCCCCATTATTCATTCTCTATATAAATGAACTGGAAATAGTGCTCCCTGAAAAAGTTTACCTCTTTGGCGACCATACTTCAATTGCCCTGAAATGGAACACTAAGAAGAATGTCAAAATCAGGATGATTGAAATTATGGGAGAACTTAATGACCTGTGTAGCAGTAACAACTGGAGAATTAATAGTGATAAAACAAAAATCTTAAACTTCACCTTTAGGACGCTAGAAACCAACCAGCTGAATATTGAATATGACAGTAGGAGGATGAAATCCACAAAAAGTGCTCCTTTCCTTAGATTAGACTGGATCGCACAGCTCACTGTAATATCAAAGAAAATATCAAGCTACTGTTTTGCTTTGGGAGTGATATCGAAGTTCTTAACACAAGAAGCGTCAACCATGGCTTATTATGCACACATAGAATCCAGAATAAGATATGAAATAATCTTTTGGGCCAATTCGGTCGCGGAAGAGTTTTCATTCTCCAAAAAAGAAGTATGAGATATATATTTGGCCTACCAAGGAGAGAATCCTGTATTTATAAAGTATGATATACTTACCTTTATAAGTATATATGTTCTTGCAGTTTCTGAGACGTGGTCGACTCCTGATATGACTGGTTATACTCTTGTTCGAAACCGTAGGTCTGCACGTGGTAGTGAATTACCAAGCAACTTTTCTTTTTGTAGAATATCTATGAATTTCGTCTTATTGATTGATAAAATTTAAAGAAAACCATCTTAGCATTTTCGTCTCCACTGATGACCTTAGGTGCTTTTTATGTAAGATTATAGGGCATCAAGTTGCCAAATGTACTCAACAAGTTTCTACACCTTCTCAAGGTCCCCCGGAGATTGAAAAGATTGAGGAGGTACCTTTGGTTTCCACTACTCCCTCATTTAAGGAGGTTGTTCCTCCTACCAATGTAGAAACTGGTATTAAGAGAACTGCTTCCAGCTTGGTTGAATCTATTACAGGGTCTGTAGCGACAGACAAAAGTCAAGGGCCAAGAAATTTTTCTTTTGGCTGCGATTTAAACGCCAATAGCACAGCTTTTGGTTCTAGTGAAAATGATAAAGATGGTGCTATTCCTACAGGCGTCATAAACGAGATAGGTTGCGTTTACTTGAACTATTGGGATTGCGCCCAAATGCGAGTGGAAGGTCCTAAATGACACATACTCCTCTGACCACTACCCCATTTTTCAAAGTCTTCCCTGAGAGAAGATGGAAATTGAATGTCAGTGATACAAATATCAAAAATAAAAGTCGACCTAATAGACTTATTGGATACATACAATTTAAATTTCAAACTCAGGCGAGTTTGTGCAGAAGAAACTTCTCTAAAAATAATATACATCTTCAATGGGAACATATCTATAGAGAGTGCTTTACGAAAGAAGACTTGGGGAATTTATTAGCACCTTAACCAACACATTCAACTATGTTTCCCAATTAAAGAGTTGACTGTAAAAGAATTGGATGACTAATGAAATCAAAATACTTTCTAAAAAACTACTGGACTTAAAAATCCTCTCAAAAAGACACAACGACTTAAAGATAGTATACCAACACAAAAAGATGGAACTTGATAATGTAATGCTAAATACAAAACCATATTAAAACTAGAGAAAATATTGAAATCGAAGATCAAGGATGTGTAGTGACCGAGCCACAATCTATTGCAAATCTATTTAATTCGTACTTCGCAGACATTTATAAAGAAATAGTTACTAATATTCCGGATGCTCCTTGGGCTATTCTCAGAATTAATAGACCCAGTTCAATGACATTATTCTCTACTGACGAAGAAGAGGCTACAAAGATTATTAACGACTTCAAAAAATAAAATTCTTAAAATGATTTCCTCCTATCCAGCCACTCCAATGACTTTCCTCATAAATCGATCCTCATATCTCTTATGACCTCAGTAGCAAAAGTTTTTGAATATGTGATGTACACCAGACTAAAACATTACCTGTCATCGTTGAATATCCTACATGACAATCAACATGTGTTTCTCAAGAAGAAGTTTACAGTTACTGTTGCAAATTAATTCTATGGCCATCTGTGTACTCGTTAGAGGAAGGTATGTATCCTGTTGGGATGCAGAGCCTTTGATTGCGTTCAGCACGATATTATGCTAGAAAAATTGCTTGGATATGGCATAAGGGGTGTTGCAGCGGATTGGTTTTCATTCTATCTGAAAGGAACAACGCAAATGGTTCGTCTATTACACACAGATGAATTGAACAAGTTTGCAACCTATACTTGGAGCGAACTGGCTGGAGTTCCGCATAGATCTGTGCTGGGGCCTCTTTTATTTATAATTTTTGTCAATGTCCTTGTGACATATATTTAAAACCCCGTTACCGAAATAACAATATATGCAGATGATACCTCAGTAATTACTGCAACCTACCTACCTTCGAACAGGGTCATTCAACAGAAGCTTTACAACTGCAGGAATGGTTTGCAGCAAATAAATTATATTTTAAATTCATCCAAGACAGTCCTTTTCACTTAACAAAAAAACATATCCAATAACCTAATGAAACTCTACATAAACGATCTGGAAATTTCTAAAATGCCAACTACTAGTTTTTTGTGCCTCCATATAGACCAAGATGGGAAACACAATGCAGTTATTTAAGCAAAAAGCTAAATTCTTATTGCTTTCAACTTAAAATCCTTAATAATATGCAATGAATATAAGTCAGAATTTCCTATGGAATCATATCATATCATAGTATATTAATCAGTCAAAAACGTCTACTAAGAACAATCTTTGGAGCTTCAGCAAGAAACTCATGTCGACCAATTTTTAAGTAGCATGGAAATTTAACAGTAACTGCTCTGTATGTTATGGAGGTTACGAGATATATAAGAAATACCATTAGGTATTTCCAGAAGCGAGGAAGATGCATATCAATATCCTGGAGGAATTATCAAAACATCACTATACAAATACATAGACTTAACTCAATAAATAGTTCCAAGATTCTTGGGGCTAAAACCTATAATTACATTCTCACAGAAATGTGAAACATGGACACTATGCCTTTCCAGAAAAAAAAACTAAAAAGCTTATTGAAAGAACATCTAAAACTGAGACTTGAGAATTGCAAAGGTTTATTTTTATTTTTTATTATCTGCTATTAATTAATTCGTCGGGTTTATACGTAAAAAGTAAAATTGTTTTTAGATGTATTTTTGCAACTAGTGTTTAGACATACAGCCTATTTCTAGGTGCATAGCTAGTAACTGATTATAGAGTGCTTTCCTTTGAAATTGATTGTTAAGGATGGTGGTCAATATTATTATTACTTGTGCTATATAGTTCTGTAGGATATTACTATTTAGTTTATGGGTTATTGTTGTTTATTTTTGTATACATATGTTTTATATCTAAAGTTATGACTCTCGGGTTAATACGTTGCTGATGTTTCTCTGATGCTGGTGATGTGATATTTTTCCAATAACTCTTTTTTAATTTTTAAATTCTACTTTTGGATTTACCATATTTAGAGACACATGGACGTCTGTTATCAAAACTGTAGAGGGTTTAACTCAAAAACTTTTTTCTTCTGGAAGCTGGGCACTATACTGTTATATTTACAGAAATGTGGCTGTCGGATGGTCTCCATGGCTCAGAACTATTCAGTGATGATTATTCAGTTTTCCACTGTGATCGTAGTAGGGAAAACACTAATAAATCAAGGGGAGATGGGCTGATGATAGGCGTGAGTAAGAGGTTTCAAAGCAAAAAATTTGATATACCCCAAATTCCAAATATAGAAATAGTAGGAGTAAATGTTGGTATGGTGTTTCTGGCCGTTTATGTGCAATACAACACTAAATGATTACTATGAGAATGGTATTATTAATAATGTGATTAGGCTACTAACGGAATTTGAGATTGAACTTGGTCTGATGGTACAGCATAACAAAATAATGAATAGCAACGGACGGATTTTGGCTGTTTTCCTTTCTGATCTTCCTGTCACTATAGCAAGGAATCCCTGCCCTTTAGTGGAGGAGGATGTACCTCATCCGTCTTTGCAGGCTGCACTCAGTATCAGTCTCAAGAAAGAACAAAGTTACCCTTATGTATGAGGCTCCAGTATATAACTAATTTTCTAATGTCCTACCTCTGGGGTACCTCAGGGCTCCAGCCTAATATCACTTCTCTTTGTGCTCTTTATAAATGATATACCGAAGTACGTAATAGTTTCTTATAGCCTCATGTATGTAGATGATGTAAACATATTCAAGGAAATCAAATCTCAGCAGGATTCAACTGCGTTTCAGGGAGATATCGATAGATCCAAACTGGATTACTGCTCTGCAGTGTGGATGCCCTAGTATGCTGTTCGCATAAATACCCTTGAGAGAATCCAGTGATCATTTGTAAGATTTATGAATTGTACCATAACCAAAAAGCTTAGTCATTTTATAACTTATAGAATTTTACTTGCCCTCTTGCAATCTCAATTAATGGGAATTATCCTGCAGAGATGTATTTGCTAAATCTTGGGGAGCATATAGTAGAATCGTTATGACGTTGAATAGAAGTTTGATAAGGTCTATAATATATTACGGGTCAGTGGTAAATGTACTTAATCGTATCCAACGATTCCATGTTTGCTGCCTGTGATCTGGATCACAATTTGTCCTCTGTAGCGTCCTTTTGTAGTCGGTATATATGCATATGTACCAATCATTCCGCTGTTTTCAAAACCACATTCGAAGTAAATTTTTGTAAGTATGATACATTGGTATAACAGAGACGTGGTTATCCGCCACAATTTTTGATGAAACTGGTGTTTGTGATATTCCTCATATGAAGGAAGGAAAGTAAAGAGGTACTTCAATATGATTAATATTCGAGAACCTCTTGCAGTAGAATCAACCTAAATTACTAACCTTCTCCCCATTTCATTTTCAGGGTTCCAGCACCTCACGTGGTTGCAGCAAGGGCCTACAGAATATCAAGTCCAGGCACCAGCGGCACGGCCCTCTATCGCCTAACACGTCTTCTCAACCAGAGCTCGAAAACTCAAACTATTCAGGACGACACCAACGTAACGAGGAGACTCAGTTGGGAAAGGTAGGTGCGATAGAAAATCAAACATACACAACACGTGATTTATGAACGCAAACAGAATGAAAGAAAATCGAAGCAAAAAGTGACTTTTCTGTGCCAAACAAATAAAAAACTCCTCATTCACCTCTCCGCACGCCTGTTGTAAATACAGAAGTTCCCGACGACGACGGACGCTGAGTTTTAATGAACTCCGCGCGAACAAATTTGCCCAAAGTTTTCCAACAAACTCCTCTCGGAACTTCGACTATATTAAAAAAGTTGTAATTTTAAATTTATTCCTGAAATATAGAGCATTTGACGTCAAACTTTATTGTCCAATCGTCAGGATATTTTCTAAAATCCGCCCTCTTGAAAAAATTGCCTTGATTAAGCAAGTGAGTTAATTTGGGGAGGAATGCACAGGAGTATGTAACGAAAGAAATAACAACGGTAAAAAATTTAAACCATTTTCTACATCTCTAGAGAAATCAATTCTCTCATATTTGTGCAGCAGCGCCAGAAACTGGAAAATTTCTGCTGTTTATTTATTCTGAAGACTCGTACAGAAAAACATAATGGAAATATTTACACCCCTAATGTAGGAGCGTTTGTCGAGAAAATATTTTATTCTTTGCACACGTTTCCAGAGATGTAGGGTTTCTGTCTTAAAAAAAGTAAATTTGAGTTAGTTCTTGCAGATAATTTAATTAGACTTAAAATGTCTTGTTACTGTATACTCTTTCCATAATCGAGGAATAAGAAGGTTAAGAATGTTTGTCCGCAAACCACAAGAAGGGTAGTGCTTAGTGCAAACATCGGGGAGCAGTGCTCCCAAGATAGGGGTTAACTTGTAAACAGAACTCTCCAATTGCACTGTGAGAAACCGAGACAGGCTTTGGGTCAATGTCTCACCGAAGCTTTAGCTTTTAAGACCAGGCAAACGAGCTAACTTTTCAAAAACACGCTTCCTCGGAACGGAATTTCCTTGAACAGAGGAATAAATAAATTTTACATTCCTTTATGTACGAAGTTATGCTAGAGTTTGTAAAGTTGGAAGGAAGACATCTGGAATTACTCTTTGCATTTGTCAACTCATGCAGTTAACCCTTTTTAAATCTACGTAATAAATTTACAATAACGATACAAATTGAGAAAACGCCTTTGTACTTTAAGTTCAACGTTGGGAAGTGCAGCAGAAAAAAAAACAAATTCCTCTCTTTTGTCTTCTATTCACGTCCAACTTTAAAATAACACCGTCTTATCTAAAAGCAGTTAGTGGGATAAAAAGTCCTAACAAGCGTAGGGTGACAAATCGAAAATCGAAAAATTTTATTCGAATCATTTGCGATAGGCTTGTACATTGATCCCAGAGGATTTCATTCAATACGTAAAAAAACTCAGCCTTGTAAATGGGGAGCTTGAACTTAGCGTGAGATTCTGAAGTTTACAGATACTGCAAACTGGATAACCTAGACGGTCGTGAAGAGATCCTGTCTTTTCTAAAATAAAGACTAGTGGTGCCTTTACGACCTCCCTTTATTATCTACGCTTTATATTTTTATATGTACAGAAAGGAGGAGTTGTAGAGGCACCATTTTTTATTAATATTTTTTTTTAACTTTGTGTTTTCAGGAAAGAAAATATTGGAAGTAGATTGCCCAGATCATCCAGCATCGACTCGATGGTAGATGCAGTATGGTCAGAAAGTATTTCTGAGACGTCTCCTGTGTCAACGGAGAAACGACCTTCTTTAAGGCCTGATCGAACTTTGGCGTTGGTCTCGCCGTCAGTTGGAAGGAGGATGAAAGGACAAAGAGGGATAAATGGTGAGTAATTAGATAATAAAGATTGCAACTCATCCACATAGAACAAAGTCTCTATGTCGACCATAGAGGAATACTGAAAAGCTGCAGAATGTAATCAAAATTTTAATTTTGTTTTCTGAATTTTTGATGTGCATGATCCTCAAAAAGGATTATTATATCCTTGGCAGTACGAAGAGCATCTGGAATATATTTCTTTATAAATGTTTGCAAAGGACGAATTAAATAGATTTGCAATAGATTGTGGCTGTCATTACACATCCTTGATCTTCGATTTCAATATTTTAGTTCAAATATGGTTTGTATGTCCCTTCATAATATTCCAAGCAGTTTTAACTTGATTTTTGGAGTTAAAAATTGCGTTTTCAAATTTTGATGCGTAACGTGACGTGACAGCAAGTGACACGTGCTTCATTGAGTTGTTCGTAAATCGGAGCTCAATAGGCACAGAAATGGGAAACTTGACATGCTCATTAATGGTCGGAGACTTAACAACAGAGGTGAATAAAATGAGAACGGATCAGGGAGACATAAAGGAAGAGATAAGAAAGATAAGAGAGGAAAATAGGGAATTGAAAGAGGAAAATGAGACCCTAAAAAGAGAAAA
>JAUIMW010002718.1:0-10347 GCA_033557785.1 Enochrus cinctus | reverse complement strand
AAAGGACGACATGAATTTTACAAACGTTAAATAACTCTGCATAAATTAGGGGGAGCCAAGCAGGAAAGGAGAGGAAGAAGAGCTATATAAAGCATATGAAGAAAACATTAGAAAACTCCTGGTTCTTGATGACTAAAAACTTCTTGAATAGTCTTTATGAAAATAGACAAAAAAAAGTAAAACAACTACAAGTTCAAATAGAAAAATATGTCTTATAATTTGAAACTAAGATGACTATAATTGGTGTATATCAAGCGTATAATGTTACTGGTTAAAAATGAAAACCAATTATTTGAAATAGCATTTCTATCAGTTAATCTGTATAACTCTGGTAATAAAATAGACATGAAAAAATATAGATCTACACATATTAATAATCTAAGCAAAATTTTTTAAAATGAAATTGAATCCAGAATCATTAACTCTTTTGCCAAAAGACATCTTATGGCTAAGGATCAATTTGGATTTCATACCATTCTCTTGACAAGATTGGAGTTCCTTGAAATTCGTGGTAAGATTTTATTCTTAAAAAAGAAAAGTACTTCTGCGTAACATTCCCAACTATTTCAAGACGCCGAAAGTCATGAACACAAAATGCCAACATATGTACTATTTGTTGTATTTTAAGCAGGCTTATGACACGCTGAAGAGGAAGAAAATATTGCTTCATTACAGAAAACATCAGTGCTTAGCATTTGCAGACGATATTACCATAATGACAATGGGATAAGAGATCAACACAGCAAAAACGAAGTACATAGCAGGGCTGAATGCGTTTTGAAAGGGCGGACATGTTTACATACATCTGAAAGCTATTTGCCAAATAGCCATCAGTGGGAGTAGAGGTGGACCAGAGGTCCAGAGGGGACCTAAATGGAATCATAAGAAGAAAAAACATATCGAGAAGATTGAAGCTACACTACGGTCAGATCCATTGTAACGTATGTAAGTGGGACCTGGATACTCGGAAGGCAAGAAATTAAAACCCTGAACATATAGAAGAGAAAGTTGTTAAAAAGAATACTGAAGAAGTGTACCGTTTGTTTGATGAACGGACCATAACAGTTGTTGTGAGGGCGTAGAGATTGAGAGAATTTTGACATATAATGAGGATGGAAGATCGGAGAATTGTGAAGAAGATATTGAGTTGTAGCCTGGTAGGAGTAAAGAGAAGGGATAAACCTAGGAGAAGATGGAAGGATGAACTACTGAAGGACATAGAGCTTGTGGAGGACAGAGTGAGACGAAGACAAGCCATGGGTCTACTAGGTAGAGTATTGTGATTATTAATACCAATTTATAAAATCTATTGCTGTACAAAATGAACAAATCAATGTTTATGTCTCCAGTAAATATTTCTATATCAGTGTTTTTATTGTTCTTTACGGTGTTGTTTAAATCTTCTAGAAAGCATGTTTGATCTGTAAAAAATGGCCTGTAGCAATTAGTGATAATGAAATTAACTTTCTGAAATTGAACTTTTATTTTTGTAAAAGTGACTTCAGTTCCTTTCAGTGACGATGTGAGAGAGCCATAGAAAAAAAGCAGTTGGACTGGTATGGACGTCTATTACAAATGCTTGAGGATGGACAAGCCAGGATGTACAGGAAGATATTGTGAAGACGATTAAGTAAATACAATCTCGATTTTTAAATTATTTTTAATAGCACGTACTTAAATTTTGTAATTAAAATAAAATAGAGGCAGTATATTATAATGCAAGTAAATAGGTATAATATTTCGTATTAATGGTAGTTAGAGTACGGGCGAGAAGTTATTAAAGGATTTTGATTAAAGTAGCAGCCGTGTAAGATGTAATATGTCTTCCTAATATATCAGAAATTTGCAATTAGCTTTTGTGCAAATATATTATCTCCCATCCTGCGTCTAACCTTGTTTGGGGGTAATGGCATTTCTCCCCCATTAAAATTTCTACATAATAGACCTTTAACAAACTCGAATACCCTTTTTATATCCATATCCCGTAAATGCGAGTTTCGTTATAAAAGGTACGGCCAGGTAATTTTATTGAATAATATCCCAACGAATGGTATGGAACGATATATAAAGGCTTACTTCCCTATATACATACAAACTCGGTCATCAATCATTTAAATTGTATGTAATAAAACTTGGTATCATTCCATATCCGTGCTGGCGGGAAGTAGATCCCTTCTATTACAAATCAAACATAAACAAGATTTCATTTACCTTCGCGTAATGGTGTCCTTGGCTTTAAAATTCAATTCAAATATCGTCACCCATCCTCAAACAAAAACCAAATTCGTTTAATCTCATTTACAGAAAATCTATACCCTCAATCCAAACTAATCGACTCTTGGAAATTGAAAACGAAATGAAAATATTTTCTTTTATCAAACAATTAAATTTTCAATCGACTTTCCTCCGTCTTTATATCGATTTTCGACGTTAAGAAAAATATAATTACATCGCTTTTAATAAGAATATTTTTAAATGTAGTTGTTTTATTGGTCATTCAAAATAGGTTGTTTCTAGTAAAGCGAGAGATAAAATATAAGTGAATGTAATATTCAGGGTGCAGAGAACAATAAAGCAGCAAGTGAGGCAATAACAAGGGAAGAACTAAGCGTCGGAGGAAACAGTTATCAAGTCCCAAAGTTGCTAAATTATAGCTCTTTTCGAAGTTAAAATAATAGTAGAGAACAGAGTAAATATGAGAACTGTAAACACTCGACTTGTGTTAGCTTAAAGTTGTGTAATTTAAAATTATCTGGGATTACAATCGATGAGAACTATTGTTATTCATCCGGTTAAACCAATATTCAAATAGGGTTATGTAGAGTATACTCTTGTCGTTTTAACTTAAGATCTCGTCATTTTAACTATTTTATACAATCTTCTTTGAATTTCCCTATTTATTTGTTTTCGTTTTTTCGAGTTTTTTCTTCTTGCTAAATTCTGTATTTCATTTTAACTTTTGTTTTATCACTTGAATGTAATTAGAAATGCAAATAATATTCTTTAATTTGTTTTTTAATTAAAACATTAGATCTTTGTTTCTTAACTTGTCAAATCATAGTCTTTAAATATCCTTCTATCTTCTCTATTCTTCAGTGTTTTCTTATTTTTCATAATTGCCAACTTATCTTCAAATTTTTTAACTTTCACCAATACGTGGTCTTTATTTCACATGTACAACTATATAGAACATAAAATTTTATATAAGTGTAATATTAGATATTGTATTAGATACTGTCACGCACAAATCTTAGATTTAGGTGAATTTAAATACGCTGATAAATACTATATTATATTATATTATACTATATACAAAGGAACTGATTAAATATAACAGTAAGCTCTTTAGTTAGAGGATTGCAGTGTCACTCTTTTCCATAAATCTCGTCAAATACTTACAGTTTGAAAGTCTCAAAGATACCCACACATCCTTCCATATGGACCCAGATGACCATTCAGCTTGAAAAAACCGTGGACATTTATATCATGTCGATAAACATTAAAAGCAGGTGAGAACAGTCACAATTACAGTTCTTCAACCACGTCTCAACAATACACACAATATCGAAGTTGCTACTTAATGTAGGCAGAAAGAACTCTTTCCGATAATTCCTTTAGTATACTTTCTCTCCTTCTACTCTTCCTCATAACCCAACTCTTCATAAAAAAAATATCTTTCCCCATTCCACTTATATCTTTTTTCTCTTCGTATTTCTATCCAAACTTTTCTTGTGTATCTATCTTCCTCGAGACTTCTAATATTTTCTTCATACTTCATAGCTTTTCTTCCTGCTTTTATATCCACATTATTTCTATTTGTTTTCGTGAGCACATGTGTAATTAGGTGTTGTCTTGTTTAATGGTAATTCCATTTGATGTATTGTAGTTGAACCCTCCCTTTTTCTTCTCTTATTTTAAAGTCTCATATCTCTGCTCCAAATAACATTATAGATGTGCATATTGCATATAATCCTGGTTTTTCATATCTTTGTTTCCTACTACATGTTTCTTTGTATCTTTTTTCTAGAGCTGCACTTCCTTTAGGCTTGCTCTATCGTGTCTCCTTTGTCTTCCTTAGTTTTATTTTCTGTTTCTGCTTCTGCTCCAATTTCCTGTTTTCTTTCTATTTTATTCTTTTTTATATCTGTTTACAGTTACTAGTTTTCTTGTTGTCTTTACTTTGACTTGTTTTGAGGTTTCCAGTTGTTTCCCAGCTATTTACTGCTATTGGTTTATAGTTTATGAAAATTGTTCAACTCCTCTTCTTGCTCTTTCGTTTGTGATCGATAGCCTATAACTGAGGCACCTTGTTCTCCTATAAATGTTAATTGGCCTTCTTTGTATTCTTCTGTAGTTCTTTTCCTTTTCTATTAATAGTTTTGAATGTCTTCTTCTGTTGGTCTTCCTATTTTATATTTTCTTTCTTTCTTCATATTTCTCATTTACGTTCTTCGTAATACTCATTAGCAACACCCAACTTGCTCGTCCCTGTAATGGTTCAACAATAGTGAAAAATGCCAATTTACCAATAGGAAAATATATGTACTTTTTCTAAGAAACATACCCTAAAAATAAACAGACGAAGAATAATTTATTAAATAATCTTCTAATTTCATTAATTCATTACTGAATGATGTTAGAAACTACCACTACATTAACGCACATTCCTCGCCAAAGCCCTGGCATCCTTTGTTATTATTTTGTTTGTAGGGAGAAACCTTTCGTTTCTTGTTAACTGTTGTAAATGTGAATTTCTTTGTGTTGAAGAGTGAGACCATGTTGTTAAGTTTGCAGAAGTCCATAATCCTTTTCCCGTTATTATTCCTTATGCTCTTTCCATTTTCCCATATTAGGTCATCTCGTCACTGAAGTTGTTGTTTCTTCATCTCTATTTTATTTATTTCCACTACCAACTACTCTAACGACTACTAAACTGACATCTCAATCTGACCCTAATAAGTGATTTTTGTAAGAACTACTGCTTGATGACGAGATGTATAGAAATTACAATTTTTTGATTCTGCTACTTATTTTTCCAAAGGTTTTCAAATCATTACAAACAGTAATTAGTCTTATTGTTTTGAATATATATCTTTCCTGACTTCTAGATACGTTATATATATGGAGAATAAAACTGGGCTCTGTGGAGATCCCTGTCTCAAAATGTTTATTACCCAAAACTCGTCTTTTTCTGTTTTTATTAAATTTGTTGTTTTTTGTAGATCTCTTCAATTTTTTCTATTAATATTTCGTTAAGTTGATATTGTCTCTTTATCTCTAATAATTTATTTCTATTAACATTATTGAAAGCTGCCTTCAAATCTGCAAAAAAATATATAGGCTTATCTTTTTTAAGTTTCACTAATACGTGATCTTTATTTCTGCGTGTCTACATCTATTTATCTCTATACAAAAACAATACTATCGTCATACACATTTAGAAATAGTAGTGTATTCTAGTTGTACTATAAATACGTAATAATAATAGTAAAAAAAATCGTAAAAATAATAATTTACTGTCAGTTTCTGTCGACAAAGCTGTCAACACTCTGAGACAGTCGATTTCTTTTTAATTTGATTTCTTTGTTCTGAATTGAATTGTATGATATGGTGTGTAATGAAACTAACCATAACAAGAAAGGTGGTGTTGTCATTTATGTAAGAAGTAACTATTATAGAGGTAGAATGAAAATACTGAAGGGAACTGAAGTAACTTTTACAAAAATAAAAGTTCAATTTCAGAGTTAATGTCATCCCTGCTTGGTACAGGCCACCTTTTACAAAACAAACATGCTTTTAGGAAGATTTAAACAACACCTTAAAGAACAATAAACACACTGATATGGAAATATTTGCAGGAGATATAAACATCGATATGATGAACCAAGATAACATTTATACAAACGAATACTTATGGAAAGCTGTGGTTAAACATAATGCTTATATGCTTTTTCTTGGGTACATACCAATCAGGACATTATTAAGCAAAAGTATCCTTCTGTAATTCTCACAATTGGCTTTGTCTTCTTTTTTGTGGATTGGGCACAGTAGTGCTTCCTTGATTCTTGAGTCCATATTTGCTCCAACAGCGACTTCAACGACTGCCACAATATGATCGCTTCCTGGTGCTTTGTTACTTTTTACATTCTTCACTATCCCTTTGTCAACATCTGAAGTAAAAGCTTGTAGAAAAGTTTTGAAATAGCAGGGAATGTTACGTAGGAGTACTTTTCTTTTTTAAGAATAAAATTTTCCATTAGACGTTCAACTTTTTGAAACAAATTTGTAAAATTCCTTAAAAAAATGGAATATGAAACCTCTTTCCTTAATTCATAACATAAATCATTTTGGAGATAGCAGCAGGTGAAAATAATATTTTTAATTTTCAGTAGTTCGTGACGTCCAGCTCAAATTTTCATCCAGCTTTATTCTTAGGAAACGAATTGTTTGTGAAATTTTTAGGTAACTTTACTGTACTCTAGAGAATTTAACAAATTTAATATTATAGTTAGCTGTTCAGCCAGGGAATAGCAGTGTCACTCATTTTTTCCATAAATCTCGTCAAATCTTCCACACCAACATATGGAGGAACACACATACAACACACGTGTAAATACTTACAGTTTGGAAACCTCAAAGGCACCCACACATCCTCTCATATGCACCCAGATGATCATTCAGCATGGGATGTCGAAAATAAGCTTAAAGAAACCACGATGAGAACGTCACCACTATCTTTTTTGCCCTGGACATTTCTATCATGTTGGTAAACATTGAAAGCAAGTGAAAACAGTTCTGAGTCACAATCACAGTCCTTCGACTACGTCTCCGCAATACACACAACGCCGAAATTGCTATTAAATGCAGGCAGAAAGAAGAAACCTTTCTTTCTAATAATCTTCTTCTCTGCAGAACCCAACCCTTCATAAAATTTTTATCTTTCTCCATTCCACTTCGTTTTCTTATTATATCTTTTTTCTCTTCGTATTCCCATCCAAACTTTTCTTGTTTACCTTCCTGGAGATTTCTTCATACTTCATAGCTCTTCTTCCTACCTTTTATAGTCCATATTATCCCTCTTTGTTTACGTAAACACTATGTAATTAGGTGTTATCTTGTTTTATGGTAATGTCCATTTTATATATTGTAGTTGAACCCTCTCTGTTGCTTCTCTTCTTTTAAAGCTCCATATATCTGTCCTAAATAACATTACAGTTGTGCATATTGTATCAAACAACATGATACTGGTTTTTCGTGTTTTTGTTTCCTGCTACATGTTTTATTATATATTTTTTTCTTTAGTTGTACTTCCTTTAGATTTGTTCTGTTCTGTCTTTAAAGAGCCTTTATCTTTTTTCTGCTTCTGCTCCAGTTTTCTGTTTTTTTTTTCCACTTAATTCCTTTTTATAGCTGTCTACTGTTGTTGGAGTTTTTTTCTTGTTATCTTTACTTTGACTTGTTGAGGTTTTCAGTTGTTCCCCAGCTATTTACTGTTATTGGTTTATGATCAGAGTTTTCATTATTATATATAATATATATAACTGAGGCACCTTGTCCACACAAATCTTAGATTTAGGAGGATTACAAATTGTAATTATTTAAATATCCCAATAAATAATACACTATAGCCGACCACCTGCAGGACATTCCATATCTTCTTGATGATCTTTCTTTTATACCGTTACCAATCCTATTCCAACGTATTAATGGTATAAGATCAAAAACACAAAAGAGCCACTAGAGGATTTGAGGAACATGGAATGTCTTCCTTTCACGTATTTCCGCCCCAAACTGTACTCCACATGAAACTGTTATGGGATCGTTCATATCATCCTCAATCTTAACTCTTTGTGTTCTGTTATGAAGATAATCTTTGAGAACATGATTAATCTTACTACGAACTCCAAGACATTGCAATCTTGTCAATAGAATAGTATGATCAATTGTGTAAAATGTTTTCGAGAGATTGAGGAACACCCCAGCAGTGTCTTTATTCATATCTATTTTTTTTTTGTTCTTTTGAAGTCCAAATTGATTCTTAGCCATAAGCGTTGCAGGTTTTTCGCTATTTTCCATTTGACATTAGTGTTCTCATTATGCTTTTTTTCTCTTTTCTTTCTTTCTTCTTAACGACTTCATTCTATTGAACCCTGCCACGTTTCAATAAATTATTTCAACACTATTCTTTTTCTTCTAAGCTCTCCAGGGCTAGTAGACCCATGGTTTGTATGATTTTCTCCATCTCACTCTATCCTCCACCAGTTCTCTCTAAGATACTGGCTCGTACTATGTCCTTCAGCAGCTCGCCCTTTTATCTTCTGCTAGATTTCTCTTTTTTCGTTCCTCCTGCCAGGCTGCAACTCAATATTTTCTTCACAATCCTCCAAGCTTCTATCCCCATTATATATCAGAACCATCTCAATCTCTGCGGTACACTTCCTCAGTATTTTTCTTAACAACCATCTCTTCCGTATGTTGGGGGTTCTAATTTCTTGCCGTCCGAGTGTCAAGGTCTTACATGCATACGTTACAATAGGTCTGACCACATTATTGTAAATTTTCAACTTCAACTTTCTCGATATATGTTTGCTTCTCACGGTCCCATTTAGGTCCCACATATACATGCCGTCGAAACAGTCTAACTTCCATTCAGCCCTCTCCTTCTTCAGCAGGTCATAAGCCTGCTTAAAATACAACAAATAATACATATATTGGCATTTTGCTTTCATGACTTGAAAATATTAGATATTATTATAAATATACACTTGATACTCTTGAGACTTTATGATTCGACTTATCAATATTGGATTAATGAACTTTCCTCTTCATTAATACATAATTATATGATCATCGATAATCAAATAGAAAAAAGGGACTGATTAAATATTATAGTAAGCTGTTCTGTTAGAGAATTGAAATGTCACTTTCTTTTTCCATAAATCTCGTCAAACACTTACAGTTTGAAAGTCTTAAAGATGTCCACACATCCTCTCATATGGATTCAGATGACCATTCAGCTTGAAGAATCCGCGGACATTTATATCATGTCGATAAATATTGAAATCAGGTGAGAACAGTCACAATTACAGTTCTTCTACCACATCTCCGCAACACACACAACATCAAAGTTGCTACTTAATGTAGGCAGAAAGAACTCTTTCCGATAGTTCCTTTAGTATACTTTCTCTCCTTCTACTCTTCTTCATAACCCAACTCTTCATAAAAAAATTTCTTTCCCCATTCCACTTCGTTTTCTTGTTATATCTTTTTTCTCTTCGTATTTCTATCCAAACTTTTCTTGTGTATCTGTCTTCCTCGAGGCTTCTAATGTTTTCTTCATATTTCATAACTCTTTTTCCTATTTCCTTTTCTATTAATAGTTTTGAGTGTCTTATATACCTTAAAAATAAATAGACAAAGAATAAATAAAGATTTATTAAATAATCTTCCGATTTCATCCGATCCTGTAATTTCTGTCCAATAGCAAAAAGAAGAAAGGATATAATGGATGAAAATGTGGTGAAACTAATTGAAGAGCCAGATATAAGGAGATATCAAGGTGCTGGTGTCGATATCGAAGATGTAGATGACATGAATGATGATTTAATTTATGATAGTATGGGTGATGATATGGATAAAATTGAAAGTCAACAAAGAAAAAATTACTAAATGATGTTAGAAACTACCACTACGTTAACGCACATCCCTCACCAGAGACCTGGCATCCATTTTATTTGTACGGACAAACGCTATTCCCTTGTTTTAGATCATTTGCAGTTAGGAAGTTCTCTGATTTCGTGTATTTATATACTACCCTATTTTGGTTATTATTATAAATAGTTTTTACAACTATTAGGGTTGTTGCCTATGTCCTTTTATCTTAGTAATCTGCAAATTGTGTTTCGGAGCGCACCATCAAAGGCCTTCTCAAGGTCTACAAATCCCAGGTATGTAGGCAATTTTCTTTGGGATCTCATCACCCTGTATTATAGCTTATGATTGTCCAAATCACTTTATTCCATCATCTTATTGCTTTTCTTGTGCCATTTCCCACCAATATGTAATATATTGTTACGTTCGTGGAGTTAAAAAAGAGTTTATTTAATTAAAATATATATTATAAACTATTCACACTAATAATTATTTACAATTAATAAAATAAATGAAATTGTCTGCTACTTATAATAAACATGACGCGGTGAATATTTATAAGGCGCAACTTTATAACTCTATCCGTCTGTCCAACTAACTGCCACTCGCTTCGATATATTGCGCTATATAAGTTGGTGCAAGTTCTCGCAAATTCGCAATCTAGAATTTCTAGATTTTCGATTCGTTTCTATTACG
>JAUIMW010002717.1:0-10347 GCA_033557785.1 Enochrus cinctus | reverse complement strand
GTCAAGGAGCTCGAGAGCCAACGTTTTTTTAGATGCTGAGCTGCTTTGTTTTTGTACATCGAGAATGATGTTATCGTGAGCAAGGATAGTTATAAGTTATCCTGGACAGTGACTTATTCAGAATAATGCTATCCTTAACAAGGATTAATATTTTGGTTTTTTTTAAATAATATTCAAAGTACTGTTATCCTTAACGTTACTTTGAAAAATATATCTTGATTTAAAGATACGCCAAATGCAACTCACCTACTTAACAGCTGAATGTACAACAAAGAAGAGTTGTAGATCTGGGTACTTACCTGAAAAAAAAAACAATATATTAGAATAAATTACTTGTTTAAACAAAAATTGAAAGAAATAAGTTATTATATTAAAGTTAATAAATTAAAAGGATATAATTGATTTTATTTCGGAAAAGAACGGAATAAATTTTTGCACATTATGTAAGAAAATTAGGAAAATAATAATAATATGTTTATCGTCATCAAGAAAATTTCAAGCAAATTTATTTTATCTCCATCAAAATATGATCCATCTGAAGCAACACACATGTGATTCAACCTTCATGAACCGTTTCATGAAGGTTGGATCACTTTGGGCTTCAGAAATCATCTCTTCAGCAACTGTCTTTCGGTGGTGTTTTTGCACGAAATTCAGGTCCTCCGGAACGAGCCTGGCTGCCACGCGTCTCAAACCCAAAACATCAACCACAATATGGTGTGTCGTTCCATATGCAATGCCAAGTTCACTAGACACCTCTCTTAAGCTGGTATGAGGATTTTCAAGCACCATTTCTTTCACTTTCTTCACGTTTTCATCGGTGTTCGACGTCGATGGACGTCCGCAACGAAGCAAATCATCCACCACTGTACTTCCACTTTTAAAGTTTTTATACTACTTGTATGCTCTTGTTTTTGATAGAGCAGATTCGCGAAATGCTTTTTGCAATATTATCAGTGCATCGGCACACGAAATCTCATTCGCTACACAAAATTTCGAACAAACTCTTTGTTTACAAAATTATCCATGGTAAAATGCGGCAAATTGAAAAAAGTTGACTGAAATGTCAGGCAGACACTGATGATCGGATGACACTAAAACCTGACAGATAAAAAAATAAACCGGTTCCCGCATGCACGGTACGTTTAAATATCGTTATCGTTGATCTTAAAGAAATAATGTTCTATGTCAATACAATGAGTTTTGTGTTTCCAATAGTATTTAGTCTTTTCAATATAATTGATGCACTGATTTCTATTTATTTTTTATTATTAATCCTTGTTTTTAATTCTTTCTTTCCATTTTTATTGTTTGTGATAAAATTTTGCTATAAGTTGTTTACTGTTTGGTATATTGTGTGTTATATTGTCCAATTCAATTGACAATTTAGTTAATTTTTTCATTATACTTTGACAAAATTTAAAATAATATAAATATTGTTTTTAGGGTCTTCGTTTAAAAATTGAAAGTTCGTCAAGTCCATAAGTCTGTCATCATTTTTTGTCTGTATTCAGTTTTTTGCTTTGTTTAGTTTGTTCTTTTGCAAACTGTTTATTTTGTTCCTTTGTGTTATATTTTAAATTTTTTATTATAGTTAATCTTCTTCTTATTTCTATAAATTCTATTTGTTGTAAGTCGGCTGTCATTTTTGTGTGGTTTATATAGGTTCTTATTGCTTCTTAATGCTGAGGGCTGGTATATTGATATTTATTTCTTAATTTCTCTTTTTCGAATTGTTATAATGAGTTAAATAAAATAACTAGTCGAAAATTTATATATTTACTGCGATATTAATTTCCACAATTGGTAGATGTTAACATTTAATTCAAACATATTATAAACTACAAAATAACAAAAGTTTAGACACTTACAAAGGTGCTTGTTTATGTGCGAGGCCTTTTAATTTGATTAATATATTTGCCTCTGAAAAAAAATGTTTATTTGTGAAGAGCTTTTAGTTTATCTCAAATATCAAATAATGAATTTTGTTCAAATTTTATAATAAATTAATAGTACGACAGTTTACTTAAGGGACGTGTCTCCTAGACTCGTGACATTCTTCTTTAAAGTTTTTTTTATTATAAAGAGATATTAACTTATATTTACTAATAAAAGAAAATAGTGTAACCGAGATCAAATTTAGATGACTCCTTTTATGTTGTTTTTTTTTCAATGATTTTTAACTTGAAATTGGACACAAATACAGCTTCCCTTGGGATAAATCAGGCTCTTAAAATGTAGCAGAAATTACTCATATAAACAAACAGTTCCATTGATAGAGGTTTCCGTCTTTCAGTTTCGTTTCTGTTTTCGTACTTAGATAAATTTCAGTTAATATTGTTCTTTCGATTTCTGTTCATTTCATTCTGAGTTTTGCAAAAAAATTGGGGTGGTATGCCAATTGCAAATCAAAAATTTCCCAAAAAGGTTGGTTATTTTACTCCCAGCTCATTTTCACAATGACTGTAATTAACGCAATCAAAAAAATGATTTTTTTAAATAAAAAATACTAATAAGAAAGTTGAAAATCTTCGAAAATTCAAAGTAATTCCAATACTTGATTGTTTACTTTATAATATATCATATAACTGGTTGCACCAGCAAACACAGTTTACTCATACAATATGAGGTTGTATCTTTTTGTAATATGTATAAATGAATCTCATATTACAAAAAAATCATCCTTTTGATTATTACATTCTGGGGAGGAACGAGTACAAGCCGAAAGTGTTATTTTTTGTTCCGATCGTATTTCATATGAACCACGTGGTTTTGCCATCTGCATATTATGTAAAATTTGTTTTCAGACTTCCGTAAACTACTCTAAGGCATTTGCATACAAGTTCACTTGCACAGGCCGTGGGTAATACTTCAAATATCGAGATGAGCCAATATGTCATTCTATATAAGGGGTCCCTGTCTATATTTGGTATATTGCCTCTATATTTCATTATATTAGTTCTCTTTCCATAGGTCGAGACGTTTTTGCTACTCTAGCATTTGTCATATCTCATAAGAACCGTTAAAAATAAATATTACAATACGGAATATTTGCCTTGTACAATTTTCGTTATTTATGTATTGTTTTTACTGTAACAAATGTGAAACTTTGAAGCTGAATGGCCTTTTTTGTTTCGAGAAGCAGAACTATAATTAAATGAAATGATAATAGTAATAATTATTATTACTAAAAAAAAAACAAATACATATATTAAAAAAACAAAAAAAAATGTAATAAATAATTTAAAAACAGATAATTAAATGAAATAAATAATTTTAAAAAAACTTTTGCAATAAACTTTTTTTCGTATGACTTGTTGAAGGTCCATAAAACTGAACTGAATGGGATTTATTAGTAGTAACAGACCTATATTTGCGGCGGTGAGTGAGATAGAGTTAAATAACAATAGAACTGTTGCACGTTCCAATATAAAGAGATTTGCATTTACAAGATGGGAATGCAGTTCATTAATAAATCCACGACCGGCAGTAAACAAGTGGTTTATGTTCTACGAATCTGTGACGCAACAGTCTGTTAGTAAATAAATAACACTACTATACCGACTGAAACTAACACGTGCGGAATAGTATTTTGCAATATTTCTACATCATTTACTAAATAGTTTGCGTGTATGGTCCTTATCGGAGCAGTTAGCTTGGGATTTAAAATTCTCTTCTAATAATTGACATTCTGGTCGAGTTCGAGGTGCAATCTTTGCAACTTTTAGTTTATTAAAATATTTTTAATATTTTGAACAAGGTCGCTTTGGGCATTCGTAAAAATTTTGCTATCGCTTTGGATAGCAAAAAGAGATACTTAAAGGACATTGAAGACTTATGAATAAAATCTTGCAATTAATGTACCCAATTAAAATGTATTTTTAGCGATGCTTGTTATTGTTATTTAAACTTAAAACGTTTATATAAAAACCTGCTTCATGTTTGCCAGTACCCTAACAATTACCCAGAGGAGCATTTAACAACAAGTTCTCTCTCTTGTGTTGCTTTTTCAAGATTTCAAAATAAAAACGTCATGTCTAAGAAATTATATAGACGTTTAAAGGTTCTTATTTTGATATACGACGTAACAGGATAACGCTAAGAAGTTCGTGAACGAGTGAAATACCAAACAAATCACATGCATATTATTTGCTTGATATTATTTACTGCCGGCTGAAGTATGCGAGCAGTTTATAGTAGTGTGAAAGGCCTTTGATCGACCTTGCCTATACTTCGATTCCGGCGTCGCACTACCTACCTTAGAAAGAAATTCTTTCCCGCTAAGCAGAGCGCTACACTGATTTCGAATGAACTTTTAAATGTTGAACATTTCTTGTCGTATTTGCTCAAGAAAATATATTTGACAGTGACCGCGTGGGGCAGCGTTTGCTTAGAACCATTTCTCAAATATTTATTTTAAAAAAATATTAAATTTTTACACTGCTTGAGGCTGTTGGGGCTGAAAAATTCGTAAAGTATTGTAAAAAATCCTTGAGTTTGGTTTGTTGTTTTCAATAAATATTTAAAATGTCACTAGCGCTCGTATCCTAGGTCAGTTCACGATAACCACGTTTTATAAGTGCTTTATTTTTAACTAACGTAAATACTCTTTGTTTTCAGAAAAATACACATCGTGTTTACTTGCTATTTATCTGTAGATTCGTACGATTCTTGGTAAAAATTTCATATCGAAAGCGTGAGCCAGATAAAAATTGATAGATTAATCTTGCATATTTTTTAAAGATTGAAGCGTACGAAATAAACTTTAATATATGTGGGAATTGCTTATAGAAGCTCGTTGAGTACGTATGCAAATATTTGAAAAAGTGTCTTTATATATTTGCAAAATATCAGCTTTCGTAGATGTTATGTTAGGTTAGGTTTTATTTGCGATTAAGATTAAAAGTTTCACGTTTTATCTGTTATCTACAGTGATAAACTTTTATTACAAGGTTAATTTGAACAAAGCTATTTTTTAGACTCCTTGTGATGGATCTTTTGTTTTTAGCATTTAATTTATATTTAACTGAGGAGGAGGCAACATACTACATAAGGATATGCGAACCTTGATAAAGAAATCTTATCCTTGATATTTTATATGTATGTTCTTTTTTTCTGCGACAGATTTTTTCATATAGATGGATGAAAATAGTATATAACTGGTAAGCGCAATAAAACATATCCAACAAAATAAAAGAGCGTACATTCTCGTATACTGAGAAACTTAAGTGGCGAACTTTAATGGGTTAAGCATTCCTATATATACATATTTATATCCGCAAGATATCAAATAAAATAAAAATAACTAATGTCACTTGCTATTCCCAGTAGGCGTTGATATTAAATGTTTTCTAGAGCGTATCATTGAATATAAATGAATTCGTTTCAAAATGAAGACAGCATATGCAAGTTAGCCTTTCCATTATCTTATCATAGGAGACAGGCATATAAGGTTATCACGAGATCATGTGCCCCATACGGCTCTGCTCGACTGCTTAACTCTACTTCGAGTTTATTACACGAGCGGTTATTCTCATGTAATACGTAGCAACAATCTTACACTCTTTAATATAGTACAGTTTGCTTTAAATAAAAATCCACTTACTAATTTAAATGTAACTGTAAATTTATTTAAAACTGTTTGTTTGCCTTTGACTAATGTGTTATGAAAATATTTTTCGATAAAACTGCGAAAATATTTTCGTACGTATATATCGCGATAATTCCAAAGTATTATGGCGGTTTGCCCTAAAAATTCTAGATATTTAACAAGCATAAAATGTGCCACACCACAGAATATCGTAATGCAAGAGAAATTTCAGTCGGCTGCAATGAAATTCGATCTCAGGAAAAAGTTTACACCTTGTACTAAATAATAAGTTGCACTTTTCTCGGCTAGCAAAATTGCAAACATATTCAATTAGAAAATATCAATTGCGTCACCGTTTTTCTTATTTGCATTATAAATACTGCTAATAGCACTCGGGCATTTAGAGTTGCGCACATGATGGAATAATTTACATTAATAAATGAATTGCTCGTGCCTTTAAATTGCAGAAAAAAATTAATCGTGTTAATCAATCAACGGTATTTCTGTTGGGCTCGATCAGAGCCCATATTAATATTTATTTAAACCTGGCAAAAAAGATGCGTAAAGTTACGTTGTCCAATTAGGCCACTAGTGGGTTCCTTATGTGCAGTGGGCCTTAATTTAACGTAATTAATTGAAGTAATTACAATTTCAAACTAAATAAAGAATATCTGTTTATAATAGGATAATGGGGTCATGTTTAACATGATACGAGGAGAAGCGAGCACATAATGTCAGAGGCTATGTAATGATAATTTTTATGATTTTTTAAATGTTCTTATAGTACATTTGTTGATTTAATTTTTTTTTTAAGAATAGATTTACATAAATATTTATGAAACTAGGAAAATTTGATGTTACTTAAAAAATAATTTGTATGTGGGCTGGCACGTCGCGTTGGGAAAATTTAAACACTTCCAAGAAATTGCACCGTCCAGATAACCGGTCGCCATATTAAAATTCGTTCAATAAATTTGGCATTTTATGTATTACATCGGAATAAACGTTGAAGAAACTGAAATTCCCAAAGTCCTTAATAGACATTAGTACTCCTTAAAGAACTGGTTCTTTAATTAAAATCAGGTTAATAATACTCAAGGAACTGCAGTTCGAAATGTATAACGACGTTAAAACTTAATAATGGAATTATATAATAAACTTTTAGGTGACAGTTTGAAATTTTTGATTGCCGCCAATTAAATAAAACTTTAACGATATCTACGACGCTGGGGCCCGATTCTTCCTTACTTTACTGCGAATACCGTTAACGTTGCAGTTCGAACTGGCAATGAATTAACTTTCCTTTAAGTGATGAATGAATAATTAGATAATTGGTGGCACTCTTCTTTGGGCAACCAAAATATGTTTTTATAAAAAGTAAGAGATGGAAATAATTTATAAAATATTTAACCCTTAAAAAATTATATCAAATATTAATTTTCAATGCATTTCCCCAACTAAATTCGTTAATATATAGCACCTACGTTTTCTTATATAAAAGGAGTGATTATGAAATCGAAAAAAAAAATAAATAATTATGATACAATCGTCTTATTATCACACGAGCTTCAATTACCACAAAGCTTCTATAATCATCTAATTATATAAACGCGAAAATGGTGGAAACAAACCCCAAAGTATTACAGCTTTCTGTCAAGAAAATAGGTTTCAATTTCCCTGTATCAATCGCAACATTCCAATTTAGTCATAAGCCTTCGTTAAGAACCTAAGAGAGACGAATTAAACGTAATAAAGAAATTGACGTGATTAGACTATGGGGCCGCCATGTAGTTAAGATCTTTACATTAGAAGTCCCTAAAATCCCCCGTTCATTATAAAGAGGTATTTCATTATATTGTAGCATCTAACGAACGGAATATATGTGTCGAGGTGAAGCCACTGTGCGCTTTAGTTGCCTTAGCAACGTGATTGCTGTCATTCTCCGCCGTTGTGAGAATACTAGTGGCTTCACAGAATCGCACAATATACTACTTCTCTGTACAATTTTAATACGCAGTTTTCTTATTGAATATATACTTGCTTCGAAATAAAATAAAATTCAGGACGAAGAATTAAAATTGCCCAGACATTAATTAGGACGTACAATTTACCTTAAATCTATTTCATTGCTCGTTAGGTTATTATTAAAACATTTTACGAATCGTTAATGTATTTTAATATCTGATGGACTCTGTTTGCTTCAGGTACTAGGACTTTATTATTTTAAGTTATTACATCAGGAATTTCCCATTTGGCGAGAAAACAAAAATATGTGTAATACATTACATTCGCTATTGTATTTGTGCGCAATGTAAATATTTGCTTATTTTACTATTATTTTGAGTTACCTTATAGTATGTAAACTCTCGATTTATTCCGTAAAGCACGTTCATTCAATAATGCTTTATATGTATTTCACCGGGTCATTTATTTTTAAACTGCCAGTACATAATCGTGTATGTATCAATAATAAGTTCTTTAATCAGTGATATTAAATTTACGTTATCGAAAATGTACATCGTCGTGTACTGACCAGACTCGCTAGATAAGATTCAAAGAAATTATCACAAAACAAATTTACACAGAAATTACTTCGCCGACGATATCTGATAAGAATTATTGATTATCAATTATTTGCCCTGTTTAATAACAAAGATGCGTTTCATAAACGTTGAAAAAATTGCTGGCAGGAACGAAGTCCTTCGCTCAAACTAACAAGATTTGTGTATAGACGCAGTTAATTGTAATGCTCGAATTACTTTTAAGATCGATTTTTAGCATTACGTGCTGCTACATAATTAATCCCTAGGCGTCCAGTCTGGACCTATTAAAGTGAACTTAATTATAATAAGCGAGAGGCTATGAGGGGCTTATGTTCGAAAAACATTGCTCGGTAGGAAGAAAAGCCCTGGAAATTAAAATTTTCTATGTATAAAGAACGCATTCACCAACATTTTTCAATTTGGGTTACTATCTGATAAACAAAAATACCCATTGCAAGGTATAAAATCTGCATATAATGTCATCACATGACAATGAACTAATCACGAAAATATTATTTATTTAATCATTATTTAATGGATGTAACAACGCACATTAACTATAATTCGATTGGTACTTTGTGTAAAAAAATTACAACAAATCAAGTTTTTCATCGTAGATGTAACGTGATTGTATCTCGGAAATGCTTGTTTTTATTTAAGAGGAAAATCAGTCTCATGGCTTAAAAACAGACAAGGAAAGTTGTGATAACGTTATTGCAACAGTGATTATTTATTTAAGATTTTGCACGATTGTAATAAAAGGAATAATCAATTACGTAAATCAGTCTGCAATTGAACGCCTCTTCTGTTCCGCCCCCTAAACGTTTCAATTATAATTCGTATCTTATCAATTTACATCAAACTGTGTTCGTTCTTAAATTAGAACCAGGAGTACGGTTCGTGTAAACGACGAGAATTATTTAAAATATGTTAAAAGATATTGCTTTTGCCAGAATAACTGTGAAAGTGATTAAGCAAATATTCCTGCATTAATCATTAAAATAGCAAAATTCTTCAATGACTAGACCAAAAATCTTTAGGTTTTCCATTTTTTACGCTTGCTAATTACTATATTACGTTTTGCTAATGACGCCCATACTTCGCTTAAATATTTTCAATTTAAGTTTTTCCCATTAAAATTGTCGAAACCTTAGATACATATTTATATTTTTTTAAAATATTTTTTCACTAATAAAAATACATAAGCAAGATATTTATTGTATATTTACTCCAATAGTAGCATATATTATGAATACGATTCCAAACTTAAATATTTCGCATTCTGTATACAATATAATTGAAATATCTGGGGTAACTCTGCAGTAGAATAAGCACACATGCTAAATTTATCATTTTTTCCTAGAAGCTTTTATCTACGTTTTAATAGTATTAAAGTTTCCTTCGCTTCTATTATTATTGAGTAAGTACATTGCTTAAAACGAATATTCCTGTAGTAAACTATATTTTTCAATTTATTTTCTCTCAGTAAAACTCATTAATAACACTTCTTTAGTTTAGTAACAAAAAAACCATATTTTTATTTCTCAACGTAGTCTCCTTTCAGCTCGACACACTTTTTCCAGCGAAATAGCAAAACTAGGGGCCCAACACTAAGAAAGACACCGCTGTGAAGAAAAACAAAAATAAATGACTTTAGATCTCCAATTAAGGAAGCATAAAACAATCCTAAACATCAAAGAAAACTACGTCATTGTTAAGAATCACACGACAGAATATTGCTTCTACGGGGGAATTGGAAGAACTGAAAAGCATTGTGGATAGTGCATTTATTTGAAAGCGACGAATTTAACGTTAAAATCTATTGGATGTTTTTTTATAAAAAAATTTTACACAGATTTTTATTCAAATTAAACACAATAATTTATTACAATTATAACATGAAAAATAACTAAAAAAAAACTGGTTTAAAAAATAATAAATTTTGAGGATAGAGAAACACAAATAGAACCTAACATTATCGAAATCATTACCATTACCATTAAAAATACACATGATACCGTTCGAAGCAGTCACCAATATGTAGTCCATGCTTACGGGTGCAAGTGTCACAAATATACCTATATTCTATTGATTATAAGAACTTTTATGATGCACAAAAATACGAGTAATACGGTCTGTAACGCCCACGGTCGTTGGACCATTATCCCTTTATTGGTTTCTCACTTAAAAAATTACGCCTCCAAATGTTCTCGA
>JAUIMW010002716.1:0-10347 GCA_033557785.1 Enochrus cinctus | reverse complement strand
ATGTTGAGGTCGGAAACTTTTCAGACAACCCTCATATATATATATATATATATATATATACATATACAACATGCAAATTGAAAATTTTAGTTGATTCTATGTTAGCTACAAGAAAATTACTACATTCTAAAAATAGTTTGCCTTATACAGGATGTTCCAAAAATGCTGAGAGTATAATTATTTGTTTTTTAAATAGAATGAACAACTTTTTATTTGACATTTATACCTTATAAAACCCTTCATTCAACCATATAATATTTCTGCTATAAAATGCGACGTTGCAGAGTTATTAAATTTTTTTGAAAATTAAAATGTACATTTTTTCGTCATTATTCATGGGATTTTACTAAAATTTATTGAAAATGTTTAAGAGGGATCATTTTACCTTATAAAAGTGTGTTTCCGGATTTTCATTATACAGGGTGTCCAAAATGTTCACACAAATATAAAACTTTTCAATACCGCTTTTCTTCATTTTTTAAATAGAACACTTGAAATGTAGTACGTATGTATTAATAGAGCATTAATTTACCTTTAAAATTATACCAATATATATACCTTTATCCTTGGTAGTTTCTACAGAATTGAAATGAATACGCATTTTTTAATTCAAAACAATTACAATAAGGAACCCTACATTTATAATAATAATCATAATAGCTACTCTAATAATAATAAAAATAATAATATTACCATAATAATAATTTTTTATTTCTGAAGTAAGTAAATAAATAAAATATTTTATAAGATGTGTCACGCCGAAGGCATAAAAATAGAACGCATATAGACAAGCAGATCCAACAAAAAAATTAAAACAAAAAGGCAGTTTTATGTACTAAACAATATTTGGTGTTCAATAGGTGATCATTAATATTCATGTTTAATAAGTGCTGTCACTGCATCACAAAATTGCTATGAAACCGTCCATCCTCATAAATTGCATATAAATAGTTACCAGCATAAATGGAGTGTTAATGTCTGGAGTGCTGTAATCCACGATTATGTAATTGGTATCCATTTTTTGAGGACAGTGTGACGAAGCTTAAAATATATAAAATAAGTTAAGTTTCCATTCTAAATTATTGTAACAAGTTGAAAATATTATCAAGACTTTTAAGTAAATGCAGAGTATATATTACGTTGTTTATTAAAGTTTTGTTTCAATATAAAAACAATTATTGATTTTTAAGAAATTGAAAGTGATTTTTCAGTAAAAATTAAAGGCACGTAGATTGCATTATACCTGGAGACCCCATGGTGTTTTTTTTATATTGTTTTATACTATCTTTGAATATAGGGTTGTTTATTGATTTTTAACTTCAATAAAGGAGGTCTAGGGGACATGGAATGTCCTCCAAGTGCACTGTCTTCTACGTATTTCTAATACACCTAAAATTCTTGATGGTACTCTTAATTTATCTAAAATAAGCCAACGAATACGAAAAACGTAATTTGCCGAGTACCTGGGGAACATTCCATGTCCCCCAGGTGGTCTTTCTTTTATTGTTGAAAATCAGTTAACATCCCTTTATTGCAACAGAGTAAAAAAACAACGCAATAAAGGACCACCAGGGAGTCTAGGGGACATGGAATGTCCTCCAGGTGCAGTCTTCTACGTATTTCTAATACACCTAAAATTCTTGATGGTACTCTTAATTTATCTAAGTTAAACCAACGAATACGAAAAACTTAATTTGCCGAGTACTTGGGGGACATTTCATGTCCAAATAAATGGTAATGGTAAATATTAGATTCTCTTTATCGTAAAAATTAGAAAACATCCCTGTGTGCAAATAGAGTATAAAACAACAGGAAAGTAAATTACGGAGTACTTGGAGGACATTTCATGTCTCCTTGATCTCCTGGTGATCCTTCTTTTATAGCTAAAACTCAATAAATATCTCTTTATTGGATTACAAGAAAAAGTAACATAAAAAAGAACCACTTGGAGATCTGGAGGGCATGGAATGTTTTTCAAGTGCACAGTCATCAGAGAGGAATGTGATGAAATTCATCGAACTTGATATAATTTACAATTTCTGTAAAAAGTACCAAAGATAAAGGTATACATGCTGGTATCATTTTTGAAGATAAATTAATACTCTATCGATACATCGTAATAAAAATAGTGTTCCATTTAAAAAGATTAAGAAATGCGATATTAAAATGTTTTATATTCAGGTGAACATTTTGGACGCTCTGTATAAAGAAACTTCCTACACGCACTCTTACAAGGTAAAATGATCCCTCTTTAAACATTTTAAACAAATTTCAGTAAAATCGCATGAATAATGACGAAAAAATGTCATCTTCAAAAAAAAAACTGCAATGTCGCATTTTATGACAATATTATTATTATATGGTTGAATGGAGGGTTTTATAAGGTATAAAGATAAAAAAAAGTTGGTCATTCCATTAAAAAAAATAAATATTATACTCTCAGCGTTTTTGGAACACCCTGTATAAGGCAAACTACATTTAGAATGAAGTACTTTTCTTGTAGTTAACATAGAGTCAACGAAAATTTTCATTAATTATCTAAAAACCAACAATTGAGGAAGGGAGTACTAACTAAACACCCTGTATTAATAAATACAAGGTGATTCAAAAATGAAAGTCGAAAATGAAACTGCGAATTACTCTCTAAATTAGAAGACGAATGACGTTTGTCGCATTAAAAGAGAAATTTTCTGTAAGGAGATACCTCAGATATTGCATTTTGGGTGCCACTGGATGAATGCATTTATTTACTTACATAGTACGCGGATCTATAGGAAACGATCTTAGTAGTAATTTTTTGTATTATCAGATGTAGGTATATATAAAAACCTTTTTTGTTGCGCCTTAACATCATCTGCTGCCTATAAAATCACGATAAAAAAAAACACTTTACTGATCGAATAACGACAGTTTTAAATAAAGGATATATAATAAGGATAGCAATTTAAAAATATTACGTTATTGATTAGGTTGTCGTATCAAATTTATTAATTTTGGTATTATTTCCTTAAATTATGCCGAAAGTATTATAATAACGTACCTTCCTTGCTTATTGCATTCTGCAAAAATTACAAACAGATGTGAAAACTTTAGTTGCTAGATTTTATTAACACATGCGTTTTTTTACACCCGTTCTCTCTGCGTCCTGCGGTAATTCTTGAATTCTGCCGCCTCGCTTCGATGTGGTGCTTTATATAGTTCGCGCAAGTTCTCGTAAATTTGCAATCTAGAATTTCTAGATTTTCGATTCGTTTCTATTGCGTTCTTTTTCGATTTTCGATTTTTTATCGTCTGCGGTAATTCTTGAATAAAGTCGTAAATAAACAGCACGTGTTGAAGACAAAAAAATGTATTCTTTCATATTAGATACTCTATAAGGTCAAGTTTAACATATCATATGTATTTATATATCTGCACCAATTCCAGTGATACCAAAACTGAATTTAGTGGAAATTTAAAGACTAAAAAAATATTAAGGTTATATTTTCAATATCCATCAATAAACAAATGCTGTATTGAATTTTTTACTATAATTTTGTAATCAACTATATATATATTGTGATTAGTAAAGGGTTTAAGTCTTGAATTATACAACAAAGCGGAGCTATATATTGTATGTCTTTATTGATAGCTTTGATATTTCGTTCAGTATGTGAAGATTTTCAAAAATCGCACTGTAATGGAAAAAAGGGTGTCAAGAGAGTTAATTAATATAATTTTGAAAGTACTCACCCAATGTGACTCATGAGAAAAGAAATTTACAAACACAACAAACACACATGTCATAATTTTAAAATTACAATTAACGGTACATACTACACAATTAACAAAAGCGCATAAAAACAAGTGTCTGTTATTTTTTGAATAGTGAAAATTTTTATCAAGGTCACATTTAAGTGAAACTGTTGCCAACAGGACCGATGCCAACTGTGATTTGGTAAAATTGTGAGTGTTACTAAGAGTTGAAAAGTTTGAATGATGTTGAGATTTATATGTTTACAATTTAATGGAAAAAACTAAATGTAGAGGAAAATAAATGGTTTCTAACAAAATATACTTATTCGCCAGACTTGGAGCCTTCCGACAACGACTTATTTTCATCAATTAGGTCAGCACTTCAATTCTTACGAAAATGGGTTGACGGTTTGTTTTCTATGAAAATTGAACAATTCTTTAAGAAAGACATCCACAAATTGCCAGAGAGATGGGAAAATTGTGCAGCATTTTTCACAATAAAGCTTTAATTCAGGAAAAAAGTTGCGGTTTCATACTTCTGAACCTGGTAAAATATCATTCACCTTTCTGTATAATTAAGGCACAATCTTTTGACGCATGTTTGTTTAATTTTATTTCATTTATACATTATTGTACAATATTTCTGATGATGGTAAATCTATTTTTGATGGAGATTACTTTCACGGTAAATGTTTGAGATCACAGTGGCTTTTCACTAAATTTTAGAATTTGACGTTGTATTAGGTTTTGTAAATAATGATTCATTATATTTTTTAACAAATAGTTCAAAAAGGTCAATTTGAGTCATCTGTTCACAGAATTTTTTTCTTATGTTGAGGCAATTCAATAATGAAATGTTTGAAATCCAATTTAATCTTCAAGCAGCATTCAAGGACCAGACAGTGAAGGAGGTGGCTCCCCACCTTGATTTTGGTTGATGCTAGGGTTACCCAAAATCTCTACCCATTAGCCTACTTAAATCGTCAACCAATTGCGAACACACAATTATATTCTTTGTCAGGTTTCGAACTCGCGGTGTTTGTTACAATAGTCGTCATCTCTGCCAACTAAACCAGTTGAGTAAAAAATACAAAAAAATTTTTTTACAACAAAAAGTCGTATTTATTTATTTATTTTTTTGTTTATTTTGCTTCTTTTTTATTTAGTAATACATTATTTTTGTGAATATAATATATTATAGACTACTTGTTTATGGAAATATCAATTGTTTTCCTTTCTTGTAGTTACTATTTCTGACGATTCATTAATATTCCCATAACAAAAAATTGAACAATAATTAAATAAATATTAAATGTATATTTGTTAAAGTAAAAAAGTAATGTTTTAAATGTGAACAGAAGATATACATCTACATAATGATTAGTTTACTGGGCAAGAGTTACTACAAAACGGACATAATAGATGCACTACAATTGGTTAAATTGAATGCTTGGAATTTTTCGGTTTTAATTTTCTTTGTCTATTTAGGTAATTATATCAATTGGTGGGCGCTTGAAATTATAACTATAACGTGAACCGTAATTGTTGCATTTTTTGTGGTTGCATATCAATGGGCATCAAAAATGATACATTTTATTACTTAAAAATAACTTAGGTTTATTTGTGTCATATATTAAACACATGTTTGAATAACACCAGCACATTGAAGTTATGTAATCAAGTTTATAGTTTAAAAGTATAGCTCACTCAACCAATAATATATAACTTTGTTATATTGGAAACATATTAGCGGCGCAAATGTTTTGCTTGAACGTGTTTGGAAGAAACTTCCAAGAAATATACATATAAATTCTTTCCTAATTTTTTTAACGTTATTTTGAATACAAGTGAAAATCTAGAAGCTTTAACAAAGAACTCTTATTGTCCAGTATCTCAAAGAAATATACGTTAGGAATACAATCAGTCTGCATTTCTCTCAATCAATATATAAGAGAACAATCAATATCAGCTTTTTCACAGGAGTATTAAAAAATAATTTTTAATTGCAAAATAAATAATTATTAAGTTTGTACATCAATAAAGATAAATAATGGGCTGAGAGAAACATGCGTGAATATTTAGTTTTTTATATATAGTGTATTCACTGACGAAATTATACTTATGGACTATTTTTTCGAGAAATAATCATTGTTTATAAAAGTTTTTGCTTGTCCTGAAAAACATTAACCGTACTCAAAAGATTACCGAAAATTACAGAGTTTCAAAATAAAAGGACATTAAAGATATTTCAGAGGTAAATTCGAATTAAAAGAAAATGCACGAGAAAAAAATTAAAAATTCATAAAACCCACAATGACTGGGTTCGAACCTAGTTGCTGCCTAATAACAATTTAATGAAGTTTTGTTTTAAAATGTTTATTACTTAGTTTTCTTTTTTAACTATTTTTAATATCTCAATATACAGCCCCGACGAAAAACAAAATATTAACTTTGAAATAAAATAATAAAATTTCATATTTTAAGTTTATAATGATACCAGAAAAAATTCAGACAAAGCAAAACTTTATATAGAGAACGATTTTATAACGTATTTATAATATAATTTTTATTATGCCAATATAAATATTGGATTGAACCACTTTATGCAAATAAATTCCTTAAAAATTTGTTGAAAAAAGCAATACAAATTTAAACTTTTATAACATTTTAAAGTATCCTTCGCGCGTTGAAATTAACTGTTGATCTTCTGGACAGATCTGCCCATGCTGTTCTCGTGTAGTGCAAATTACTGCACGAAAACAGCTGATTTTTTAAATGTTGCACCATTTTTTTATGATTATTTCACGCCTAGTTCTTTGTTGATATATTAAGATTCTTTGTGCTATTTAATATGACATTCTAAACACGGAAATAATGTTTGTATACGTTCAAACGCATGCAGAACAAAAGATTTTATTAAAATGTCTACACAAACGGAAATTTAAAAACATTATAAAATACCAAAAAATAAGAAAAATTTGCAATTAAATTGTTATATATACAAAATTAAAACTATGCATTTCAGTTGATAAACAAAAGTTGAACGTCAATATTTGTATGACTGCATTAGAACAATAACAAAGTATTATTTGTTTACGAACGAAGAAGAATACTGCAAATGAGACTTATTAACATGCGACAATAAAGTGTTCAATAAAATGTTCAAATTGCATTTGTTTAAAATGACCGAGAAAAACACTTTAAATTAAAGCGAAAATTATTATTACACATCAAATTGAAGAAAGCATTTATTTTTAATTTTAAATAAGTCACAAAATTAAAGTAAAATAAATATTTTCAGTTTTCAGAACCTACCCGGCTTACTTTTCTGCTCCGAGGCTGTTTAACTTTAGACATGCTGTTTTCATAACATATTATTGCACATTCAAATGTCGCGCTATGTATCGCTATCTTCTTTCCACCAACGGTTTAACCTCCTAAAGTAGAACAACATAATAACACACTGCAAGGCATACAGCTGCAGGAAGGTGACTGACGTCGAAGAAGATTCGGATATTTACTTCATGACATGCAGAAATACACACGTACTTTTCGCGAGGTTTGGAACTAAACGTTTTCTATATACAAAGGAATAAATATAAACTCATAGTACGTATACGTCAAAATGACGTCATAATTATAGATCAAACACTTAGCAAAACTTGTGCGCGACTGAAAAATATTGTTTACACGATAATTTTCTGATTCATTTACTAATTAGAATCTAAACAACAAATAACTAAAATAAATTAGTGTCTCAATTGAATATAATAAGGTATGTGGAAAGTTTCTATACAATTTAAACCAGTTTCATAACTTAAAATATTCCATATTATACCTAATAGACATAAAAATACTGTTACACATATTTTATGAGAAATAAGAAAACTACTTTTTTCGGATCATACATTACGACTTTATTTATATACGATTACATACGATATACATTTCAGAAAAAATCTTTATATAAAAGTTTCTGCCTTTGCAAAATCTAAAATAAAAATCAAAGAATTATCAATTAAGTTTACCGTTTGGTGGGATTTTTTATTTAAAGTTAAACTAATTTTATTTGAAAAATTATATTTTAGATTCAAAGTATTTTTTACTTGCGTTATTTTTTTAACTTCAATAATTGAATTAAAATATTCAACTGCCAAACTGAAATAATTGAAAATCTTTGTCAAAGTAGTCCTTATAGTTTATAATTAATTGCCTAAAAATTAAGCAGATAAAATATTTTCGCCATTGTTAATAGTTTCCGAGTTGGATACTAAAAATTGTAAAATCAATAATATAAAAATTCCCATGCGTCCGTTTTAGCATACAGCGTAAGTATAAAAACAATATTGCTGTTCAAAATGATACTTAATACCCTCCTAGGCAATTGGAAATTCGTATCCAAGAGATGTAACACCCAGGTCTCCAGAGTTGTTATGATATAGTATCGTAAAGTTGGGTTCAGATAATTTAACAATATCTAAGCCCAGCGAAAAATAAATATACTATTTCAGGCAATATTTATTCGATATTTTCTTGCAAAACTGGCACTAGATAAGGATTATTATCAATATACAAAAAGGATGCAGTTTCGTTGCTCGCTATAGGCTTCGTTTCGAGTGCAACATCCTTTAAAAAATGTATACAGGGTAAGGCAAAATAACCGGAACCAAATATTTGAAAATTTTATTCAAAAAGTTTAATCTAATGAGGTAGGTTAGTGCAAAAGATATATTATTTCAAACAGAACGCCTTCTATAATTTTATATTTTTTGATATATATATATAGTTTGCACTGATGAGTGCATTAAGTCTCGAAACGATCGTCTGCGTTCGACAATGCGTCAAATTTTGCGAACTACATAATTGTAGTTGAGCATTAATTCTCACGAAACTAATTTTCGAAATATTATAATATATACAATTTCCTGAAGCTATACAACTTTGTTTAAAGAGTATATTTTTTAATATAAAGACAATTTTTATCAACGCACATTTGGCGTAGCTATGGGTAGTTGCATATCACCAACTATTGCTAACCTAGTTATAGTAGCTTTAGAGGACATGTAAAAAAGAAAATTAAAATTAAGCCTTCTTTTTATTTTCATTATGTTGATAATATAATAACTATTTATATATCAAACATAATTGACGAAATTATTACTATACTACACATTTCACTTTGGAAATAGACCATAATAAATTTTTACCATTTCTAAGCCCAATTAAGTCACACTTAAGTAATTAATAACAATAATCAAATAAAAATCAATTGGTATCAAAAAGACACTCACAGTTGGCGGTATACCATATACACTTTGATTTTAATCACTGCATTTTGATAAATGCTTACAAATTTCAGATGTTCAATTAAGGAAAAAAAAATTAAACAAAATTAAAACTATATTTAACAACTATAAGTAACAACTGCCCACTAAACATTATTAAAAATTCATTAAGGAAACGAATACACTTACATTCAAATTATTGCAAAACAAAATTTAGAACATAACACGAATATAGATTTCATATCATTACCATACACAAACAAAAAGAGCAAAATACGGAAAACAACATTAAAAAAAATAACATACATGTAGCTTTTACATACAATAGTAAAGCTAATCAATTTTTTACCTTTTTAAAATGATAATTAGTAGCCTATGTGTGGATAAATAGTTAAAATAAAGGTCTTTGGTTCTGGATTAGTCTACGTTTCGATTTATTATTAAATCTTTCTCAAGACTTCCAATACCCGGTGGCGCAAAAGTAATGTCATAATTTGAATTGGCCGTCATTTTTGCATATGGCGCCAAATGCCACTGTGCTTTGACGTTTATGATGTAGATATATAAGGAATTAGTTGTTAACAAGCCGTGGAGCGATATACACCACAAGAACGTGGACTTATTGTTACTGCTTATTTGACAAATTTTCAGTCTGCTATTTTAACGCAACGTGAATTTCTTCGTCGTTTTCCCTGTCGTCGTGTTCCATTTGCTTGAACAATTAAGTGTTTGGCCGAGCGCCTCGTGCAAACTGGGTCCAATACAGATGTCACAAGAAGTGGTCGACCTCGCAGCGCTCGTTCGAATGAGAAGATCGCTGCTGTTGCAGACGACGTCAGAGGGAATCGACAAACATCAAGTAGATGACGATGCACACAATTAGGCATCAGCAGACGCTCCTTGCAACAGATTTTGGCGAAAGATTTGAAAATTTTCCCCTACAAAGTGCAAACTGTTCACGAATTGCTGCCTGCTGGCCGTCAGGCAAGGATAACTTACTCCCAAGCTCTGTTGAACATGGTGCAGGAAAACGATGACTTCCTATCAAAAATCATAATGAGGAATTAAACCACTTAAATGGTTATATTAATAAACAAAACTTGCGTTTCTGAGGCACAGAGAATCTACATGTAATGGAAGAACATCCATTGGATCCCCTCAAAGTGACTGTTTAGTGCGGAATTTTCCCAGCAACAATTGTAAAACAAGCGCAATTATTCATCATCTCGGGAAGGTGGTCATTTAAGCGATATATTGGGTTGTTCGGAAAGTAATTTCGTTTTTTTTTTGGTGAAAATGAAACACGATTTTTTATAGTGTATAAACA
>JAUIMW010002715.1:0-10349 GCA_033557785.1 Enochrus cinctus | reverse complement strand
GGTTTGCTGCAAACAGACTTCGTATAAATCCAACCAAAACAACAAGTCTGACCTTCACATCGTCCCGAAGATCTGGCATGAACTGGCAGCCTTAACAGCTTACTATGCTCTGTTCAATTCCATGATGGTCTATGCTATTGAAGCGTGGGGAGGTTCGGCAGGGGCTAAAAATACTTTCATTCTACAGACGAGAGCAGTAAAGGCAATTGAGGGTGTGCCTTCTGACTATCACTGTAAGCCCCTATTTAAAAAGTACCAAATTATGACATTGCCATCGGTATTCATGTACAAACTATTGATGAACACCAAGAAACAATTGACCAACCTGGAAATCAGAGGTGATGCACATCAATACAACATTCAAAGACAGTCAAACCTCTCCATTCCTAGAAACAGACTTGATGCTGGTCTGCAGTCAACCTTGGGTCGTCGTCTATTCAATGAGTGTCCAACAGAGTGGCGAGAGATGAGATCCCAAATGTTCAAGAGGAAAATAGTTTTTTAAGGACCATCCATTCTATACAGTAGACGAATTCTTACAATTCAATTTTTAATCTATTACATGTACTACATTATGTATATCTTTATGTTGACCTGACTATTTTGTAGTTTAATAAAGGCATTCTATTCTATTTTATTCTATTTAAACAGCTTGTAATATTACTTACTTGTGGATACTTCGGACCGATCTTCATCAACCACTGGAGGCTAATGTCATGAAGCGCTAGAGAATATTTGTTTGCAGATCGTAATGACTGGCCTTCCAGAAGAAAACTTATAAGGACTGGCACCAGCAAAGTTAGCATTTGAATACCTATAGAAAAAAATCGTTTAAGCATCAAACAAAACTTAAAAATGTACTTTTTTTTACAAGCACTTGCCTTGCATAATATCTCCTAGGAAATGCAAATTGCAATTTAAAAAAATTGGTATTAATATTCGTAATTGCTAATAAGAAAAAAAACACTTACGGTTTTGTGGTTCTGCCAAAGTGATCAACGACTCCACAGTCACGATGACTTCAGAAGTCACTTGCAGTTCAGCGTCTGATAGCACTCGCCTAGCAGTATCAGAATACAAATATTCAACTAGGCGAGGAGCCAAAGCATGGATGTAAGGAGTTGCTACCAAGCGATCAGGATGCGCAAAAATTGATCTCAAAGTTTGGATGCACTTCAATTTTATCTGCAAAAAGTTCAAGGCGTAAACAAAAATTCTTTGCCCTCCCAAATATACTTACATTGTAGTTGGAACACTGCAAACACTGCCTGAAGTGGTTAATGCACGGGTACTGCAAATTTGGGGCCGTCACCACTTTAGAAGGAGCATGAAGCACAAAAACGGCTATAGCTAACATCATAGTTACTTCATCCAACTTATTCTCATCGCTTGTCTTCGCCAAGTCGATTACTTTCGCCAAAGTACTCTGAAGTAACTTTTGCCATTCCACACTGCAACGCTCGTCTCTACAATACCTATCGGTAGCCAAAACTTTTAAGCAATGTAACGCCGATTGCACAGAAGAAGTATTTGCAAGTATGGTCGAATCATTAACATTTTTAGTCGCCATATCCTTAATAACTCCAGTAGTAAGATACAGCACCGTAGGCAAAATAGAAACTGCACCTTTTGGAGAGCACAGCTTATGCAAGCTCTCTAAACTCGACATAGCAGCTGCGATCAATCTGCTCGAGTCTTCGGTCGATTGAGAAACCCTCATTGTGCTCACTATAGTGCAGTTAGGCGAAGGGCTCAGCGCTGGAAGCTGCTTCACAATCAAACACAAACACACTTCCAAAACAGCAAACACAAGCGAATTTCCAGATACTATTTCCCCACTCTCACCTCCTTCGCCTAAATAATCAATCTCCAGAGAAGCCGCAGTTTCTTGGTTTGCCGGCGCTAAATCTCTCAGCTTCTTCTTCTTTACACTATCGAGCTGCTCTTGACTCGCTTTAATCACTTGTTTCAGCACATCCATGCATAACAATTGTGCAGTGTGATTGTCTCTAGTCAACAAAAGCCTATGCAATACATTACACAATTCAATGCTGAGCGATTTGTTCACCATTATGAGTTCTCTCGCCCATGTCGAATCCAAAAGCGTGTGCAAAGCTTGAAGACACGTTATGATACTTTCCACAGGTTCTATCGATCGAGGGCTGCACAATGCTTCCATACAAATCCCTGCAGAAAAATTTTCATTTAACAATTTAATTTCACACGCATAAAAATACTCACCAAAAAGTAAATGAAATTTATCGTTAACATTCACATCATTCGTAGGATTATTGTTTACGGCATTATCGTTATTCACTTCCTTTTTGTAGCCCCCCGCATTTAACCATAGCGCAGCTGCATACAAAATCGGCGGCCATGAAGCAGCATAATGCGGCCTAGACGATTCCATGGTATCATGCGTATAAAACGCTCCACCATCATGCGGCAACTGGCTTGCAAATTCTAAACAAACATTTTATTACTTAAACAGCAGTAAAACAAAACTTACAACTTACCAGCTGGCAAAGACAACAGAGCATGATCCTTCAGAGCAGCCAACCAGTGCTGAGACAAACTAACCAATTCCGGTTGAACCAGGGTAAGAAGGCTCTCCCCGCGGTACTCAAAGTTCCCAAACTCATCGTCCTCATTAGTAGACGTATTACCATTGTTAAACCCTAACGTAACAGGAGTAGATTCGTTGCCTTTCATCGCCACTATATAAACTTCCGCCCATGCTTTCAAGATAGCTAATTTCTCAAGAGTAGCTAAGCTTTCGTTGTACAATTGCGTTGTGTTTGTTTTCATCTGCAATTTTGTCAAAGAAGAGACTAGTAATTGATGCACTCTCCTCAAATCGTTCAGGTCTCTTGCTACACTAGACCCAATCCACGTCGAGCACACCTCGCAAGCTGCAGCCGTTACGTGGGAGGAAGTCTCGGGTGAAAAAGCTGGCCGCAAAGCGGCCCCTACTTGTGCCTGGAACTGCTCTAGCAGCAAGTGACCTGGAAACTCGGGTTCTGGAACCTTTGCGAACTTCTCGATAACTTCCTGCAATGTTTTAAGGCCTTCCAGCCTCAGTTGGTCGGAGTCACTCGTGGCAGCTATGAATCCCATTCTGATTAAATCAGAAAGATGCAGCACGAGAAAATCACTTTTTCCTTTATTCATTTGCATTTCCTTAGCTTGCACCAAATCAAAATGCGCATTCTTGTTTGCTTCGCAGGCAACAATTATTTTGCAGACGCATTCGGCTGCAAACACTCTGGTGGGCCAACGTGGTTGAACAGCAGGATGTGCATTTTCATCTTCGGCGTGAAATTCAGCTTGGTCGTCATCAACTTCAGGTTCCTCGCTTTCATCAGCTTCCGTTACCGCCAGCGATATTTGTTCTTCAGGGTTGCTGCTATCTAAAAAAAACAAATAATCCCCATGTTATACAAGAGTAAGCTGGCTTTCAAAAAAATAAATACCTGTAGCAACAGTTAAAACGTCTTTGCACAACCCGAGCCACTGCGATAAATTATCAGCTGCTAGCATTTGTAGCATGCTGATGAGAGTATCGTGAATATCCTTAATTAGGCCGGCATCTGTTTCTGTGTCCAACATACTAAATAAGACGCCCGGTAGTCCAGTTTCTGTAATTACAAGTCCTTCTACGGTGTTGTTATCGCGGCTTTCGTTCGCTAGAGTAGTGGCATGCTCGCAAACTTCTTTTGCTTCCCTTTGAGCTAATTGTCTTAAACAAGAGATAGCTGCTTTGCGTAAGAGCAAATGGTTGCTCGAAAGGGTTCGCTGGAAGCAATGAAAATAAATAAGAAATTAAAGGGAACCCACAGGATTTACTTACGCATAGAGTCGGCACCAAAGAAGATAAATTCACGTGTCTTGGGGCAAACAAATGAAGCTGTTGAAGGCAACCTGTTGCTTCAGCCTGCACTAAGGGATCTTGGTGGTCTTGCATTATTGCGCAAGCACACAAAAATGAAGATCTGGCCGTGCAAATGGTAGGGGTATTTCCTTGCAACTCTGGCCCGATGGTTGTAATGAGGGCAGATAGGACCTTTCCGATACACTGATGGACGTCTATGTACGATTGAGGAACGTTGAGTAGAAGTTTTAAAACTAAGGATAGGCTGGGCTCTACGTATCCCCTAAACATTGGACCGCCAGAATCTGCTATTAAAGCGAGAGCATGCAAGGACCACACTTGGACAACCGGAGACGTTTGGTCTTGTGCTAAAGCTAAAATTATAGAGACGCTGGTGTTCAAATGTTGGCTGGATCCCATTCCTCCTACGTATCTGTGCAAACATCCTAGCGCCAAAGAGTGCCCTGTTCGACTAGCCACGTCCCTTGCTAGCCGCAACCTATCAAAACTAGTTTGTGCCAGTTCTGCAGTGAACCTAGAGTCGGAAACGACTTGCGCTAATCTGCCTACTGCTTCTCCGGCAGCACATCTTAAAATAGGGTTGTTGGACGTAAGGGTGCTTACTATTAAGGTGGTGGCCACTTTTTTGACGTTTTCTTGGCCGAAGGTCATTTTTGTTTCGGTGAGCCCTTTGAAGCCGCTGAGCAGCGCCGTGAACACGTTCATTTGGACTGCTTCTTGGCGGGAGCTCTTTGCGTGTTTTATGCATTCGGTGAAGTGCTCGAGCATTTGAAGCCTGTGTTTGTTGGCCACCCTTGGGAAGATTTGACCGAACAGCAGAACCGACATGTCTATTACGCCAACTCCTAGCGGCAGAGGCCCTGGGATAACTTCGCCCTGTAGGAAAAAATTTAATTTAGTTTTTGGTTGGTGTTTTTAGAGTTTGCTTTGACGCTTAATTAACTATTAAAAGAGTAAGGTGTGTATTTACCATTGGTAACATGCGGTATAAGCAGCAAGGGTCGTGTTCTAAAGCGCCAGAACCGGCAGCACTGTTGGGTTGCAGCTGGAAACAAAAACTTTTTTTATAAACTAATGCACACGTATATTGGTAAAATATGTAAAATATAAATAAACGAAACAGGTAATCGTAAATACGGTTCGATGTTTGATTTTGGATGATACAATTAAGTTTGCTGTTAAGCCAATAGGAAAAATTTATTAAAATCATAAAGATGAACAATTAAATGAAAAACAACCAATTGAAGCAAAGTATTTTGTTGTGGATAGACAAATTATCATGTGAAGTTTATTGCTTATTTTGTTATTTAATTCTTAGAGATTTATCAGTTAATAAATCTTCACTTAAGGACTTAGGAAAATAACACTTGTGTAGGCTCTCTGAGCCATGGTGATAGACAAGTAATTGAGAGGCCTGAAGGGTGTTAATAATAACATGGAGTGTTATTCATGCAAGAATAAAAAAAATCTGCAAAGCTTGAAACATCAAAACCAACAAATTCATGTGAAATTTTAAACCGATATCAATATTGTCAGCCATTTCTAAAGTGTTTGAAATGGCATTAAAGAGGAGAAACGAGGAAGTAGTTGACTTTACCTGGTCAGCATGGTTTTAAGTCGAAGAGATCAACGGTGTCTGTGGTCTGTGGTTGTTTTGAAAATTCTGGAGGCGTTTAATGAAGGATAGTACACCCAGGTTAGTCTCTGTGACTTGAGCAAAGCTTTAGATTCTGTAGACCAAGAAATCCTATTGAGCAAGCTTTGGAGAATGGGCATTAGAGGAGTCACACATCAATTACTAAAATCTGGAGGACAGAAAACAAATGGTTTTCTGGAATGGAACAAACTCAACATGGCAAACTGTTGAAGCAGGAGTCCCTCAGGGTTCAATATTGGGACCAGCGTTGTTCTTGATCTATATTAATGATATACTTCTTAATATCACAACGTAATTAACCAGCCTTTTTGCCGATGACATAACCTTTTTGAATGTCGCTAGAGATGTAGAGCCACAATAATAATTTGTCTATCCATGATATAGCATAAAAATAAAGAATTTCTTTTTAATAAATACACTTATTAAATCTTTATCGAACAAAAAGCAGCTTTCTTTATTTTTATTTAACTACAAAGCCACATTTGAGTATATTTTTAATTTATCTAAGTATCATATTTTTCGAATGTACCAAACAAAAATAAAAAGCATGCATATTAGTGTAAATATTTCATACGATGTGAATACTACTCACATGGTCACCATCAGCCCTTCGATTAGGCTCCATCTAAGAATAAGTGCAATTAGATAGTACCATTTACCAAACAAACAAAAATTAAAAATCATATGAAACTATCATGCACTGAAACATTAACTGCATAGTTATGCAATATGAACTAGAAGCATGATTAATTTATTCAGTGCTTTCACCAGAAGTACATCAGTTAATATCGTGCTAAACCGATTGTAGTTCTGCAAATGCGCCTTTTATCATGTTAGAATAATATATACAACGTTAATTGAATTGTGCTTTAGTTGCTAAGACTATGATGTGCAATGTATTATATTTAGTAGTTCATTTTCAAAGAAAACAGCCAATACAGATTGTTAAAAAATATATATTTATATATTTGTTAGATAGTTTTTCTCTGTTGTTTATTTAATCTAAAAAATAAACTCTCAGGTTCAATAAACAGCAAACTTAAATAAGTTAATTACAAATAAACTTACTTGATCTTCGATTGTACGATGGTCAGTTTCTTGTAGCCATGTCCCTAATATTACTGAATCGTCAGCGTGACACACGGTACGCAATTGGGAAGTCGTTGTATTCGCTGGATTTTCAGTCAACGTAAATTCTCCAACAAGCCATCTCAACAGATGAGTATACAGACCTAGTAACATATCCAAAATCACATTTTGTATAAAAATTACGAAAAAGAATTTACCTTCAAAGGACTGAGGCGGTAACTGAAGCAATGTTTCATACAGTCGAAGCCTTACCATCGCTGCTGGAGCTTTGAGTTGTTGTCCGTACAATTTTAAAATAGATGATATGCTGAAATTATAGTACCTCATAATAACACATTTTTCTCTTAAGTTTGTTAATTTATTTTTCCTTAAGAATGTTACGTCAAAAAAAAAAAATTTGATAAAAATTAAGTAGTCATAGTTACATTTCGTTGGCACATTCAACTCCTTAAGACCTAGTAACATGTCTTCAAAGTACCTTGTTATTTTCTTCGCTGTTTTATTTTTTTTTTTTCTTTAAAAAACACCAAAATATTTTCTTCGTGTTCTCCTAGACTGAAGAGATAAGCAGCAAAATGATTTGTTGTTTAAGGAAGGCACTGTAAACACGTGGTTTTATTTACAAAACTTACTTTGTGAGCATATCCAAAGCCGATTCGATAGGAGTAAGCAGTCTTCTAATGTTATCGTCCGTCACAAGCTCAGGACAGTACTGTATAAAACTATGCATTGCGGAGAGAGCGCCTGCCCTTCCTTCCAGCGTAACTTGCCAAGTAAAAGCGTCTCCTCTCGCCTTTTCAGAATCAAGTTCTTTCGGAGAGCGCGGGAAAGAATTCCTCCACAAAAGCAGCATTCTCGGAAGCAATCCTCTAACGACAGGCACTCCTAAAAATCAAAAGCTTTCTTTAAATCAAACTAACTTCAACAAAATACCAAACGTTACCCAATGTCATAATAGCTCCAATCAATAACCACCCCGCTTGAGTCCTATGCAAAGAAAGTCTACTGTTTTGACTGGCGCTGCGCAAAAGTTCTTCAGCTGTATTAAAAATGACTTTCCCTTTAGTGTGAGGCACACCTAGGGGAGAGAGACGAACGCCGCCCAAAACTGCAGCTAGAGCGGCACTGTACCCTGATATGGCTTCCGGAGTTGTGCGCAAATCTTCGATTCCATTAACGAATCGATCAATCAGCGGTGTGATTTGATTGGGGACTGCGACACAAATGCACCTCAAGCACCAGGCTGCAGCCAACCGGGCCGCTTGGCAAGGATGAATTAAAACACTCACTGTGGCATCTACTAAATCTAAAACAAAAAAAACACATAAAAATTTTTTTTTTATAAACAAGCTCATACCCAGCGACTTACTATTTGTTTGATCTGTTATCAAGTCGTGGGCGGTAGTCCCCAAGCTCAAAACTAAACTTCCGATTTCTTGCAAAGCGCAAACTAACAAATGCTGGCTGAACAAAGTTTCCTGGTTAAGATCTTTAGCGTTCTCAGGATTGAAATCAATGGAATTCATTTCTTTTACGACAATCTGAGCTATCTCTTTGCAGGCAGAGCTTTGCGCCTTTTCACCGAGCATTTTCCCCAACACACTCCTTAATATGAAATTGATGCATTTCCTCGAGTAAACTGCGTCTACATGTGAAGAAGCTGCTTTAGGATTTGCCACTAAATACAACACGTGCGTCAGCAGCGTCTTGATGTTCCGCTCCAGCCATTGTCCTCCCAAAATTTGAACAAACACCACGTAAGCCTACGAAATTCAAATTACAAACCACAAATTTGCATTTTTTTTAACTACTTACGTGTGTCACTCCCACGCGTACTTCTCTATTTACGCCTGAGCTCCCTTTGATTATCTCCCCTGTTCCTTTCAAAAATCCCACGCCTCCCCTAAGAAACCCTGACATCAAAATTCCCAAAGCGTCATCTAAAGATACCAGTTTCAGACTTTTCATTTGTTGTGCCGATTGATTCGATTTCTGGTTTTGCTGTGTCATGGCGATCAGAGCACCTAAAAGTTTTGCGACGGCACATCTGACTTCATAGTTGGATCCGTCGAACGCCCTGAAACACAAGGTGGCCAAGCTCTCGAGTTCCGTTGTGTACAAAACGGGAGCGTGGTTCAACATTTCCAGCAAGCAGCGTGAAGCCGCGTATCGCACAGCCATCACTCTGTCAATCAAGCAGTGCCTTGCCGCTTTGTAGATTTCTTTGTGAACGTTCGAAATCGCTGTTCCCATACCAACACAAACTTTCTCTAAAGTGAACATTATTTCTATTCGGGTTTGAGATTCGGCACTTTTCAGGGAACGTATCAGGATGTGCACGGTTTCTTCGTAAGAACGGCCCATCATACGCCCCAATTTTTCATACATTGTTCCCACACAGCATATGGCTGCCCTGTTGAATAGAAAAAAAATTATTGGATAGAGTGGCGCCTACGAAAGTAACTTACAGTCTTGTAGGTAAAAAACTAGGCGAGTCGTCTTTGTTCTTTAATATATCATTGCACTTGTTTACGGTATCAAACAACAAAAACGTGTCTCCGACAGAAAAAAGCGTTGCCAGACATCTTGCTATAAGCTTTCTGGTGGGCGGCCCGGGCGACTCCTGTATTCTATTCATTAACTGCTCCACCAGTTTCTTTTGACATGCTTTGATGTCGTTCTGTAACAAACAAAGAACAATTGTAATTCGATGATCTGTGTTCGTAAGCGGTAGGTGAGGTTACCTTTTGTGCAGCAACTAAAACTTTGTCCAAGAATCGCAGCCACTCAAATATAAAAACTGGACGCTTTGCTTCCGGCACTTCTGCTAATTTGTCTTCATTTAACGTTAAGCTGTGTGAAGACTCCATTTTAAGAGTTTAATTGTGCTGAAAAGTAAAACATAATTAATTTAGTTTCATCACATCATCGGGACAAAAACACATTTCGATTGAGACTCACTGTTTTATTATATTTAACATTTAATTATATAAATTATATGATGCAAAAAATTGTATGGAAAAAAGAATTTTTTAAGACTACTTCTGCTACTCAACTTTTAGTTATAAAGGAAAGAAAAAACCACAAATTAAACTAATATTTGTGCTAATTTCGACATCGCAGAGGCAAAATTCAATGAGTAATAACGTCAACGTTTAAAAATATTCGGCAATTTATTAATTAATACACAAATGTTTATTTTTGTTAAATGGCAGAACTTGGAAGTCTTCTGTCAACAGGAATAAAAAATAAAATAAAAATCAATATGAACGAAACTTTGCAAATTCTACTCACCAAGCAGTTTAAATAAAAAAATACTAGTTTAGAATTATAACTTAACTAATCACATAGCTTCGATTGTAGATTTTAATTATAAAAATGTTAATTACATTTCCAAACACGATTGACATGAAACCTTTTTGACAAGTGACTTATTTGACGTATACGTCAAACCATGGACAGGCTGCCAAATGTCATTTGCGTCCAATAACATCGATGGTACTTTCTGTAAATTTGGTTGCCTATATTTGCGAATATTTATTTGTAGGTACTGCGTAATTCGAAAGGAGAGTTAATAACAGTTGCTAGTACTAGAAACAAATTATATAATAATAATAATAATAATAATAATAAAAAGTTTATTCAACCATCAATATATACATGGTTAAGTCATTAAAAGAGCAATAATAAATGATAAATGATCACTAAGCT
>JAUIMW010002714.1:0-10349 GCA_033557785.1 Enochrus cinctus | reverse complement strand
AAACCAATTCTCACGCGACTTCAGACTGCAATAGAAATAGACACATCCATTTAATCCAGATTGTGTGAGCAAGACAGGAAATTCAAAAGTGCCAGCTGGGTGGCCGTAAAGATCATTTTTTCTAAAAGCGCGGTCTATTCGACCGCATTAGCGTGTAACGGAGTGTTAAAATTAAAATATTTTTTTACAATTTTTTGATATCGTTTTTTGTAATTTATATTCTTAAACAGTGTATCTTTTTTGCTCGTACCCGATATGTATACAGTACATTTATTTTGTCATTGGCCATAAGAATTTACATGGAAAATCTTGTACGTCATGTTTATTAGACAAATCATTTATTTATTTGAAAATGTTCATATTGATGAATAATAAACTCTTCAAAATTACAATAATTTTTTTTAAAGAATATAGCACAAGAAGCTTAAAATAAATAAATTGATTTTTTTTCGAATTTAAACGAATTATATCGGCAGACTTAGGTTACGAATGAGAAACAATACACGGTAGAATCAAAACCATTTGACGAGAATTTTCCACATAAACATGTAGCGGATATTGACAGGTAACAATAATTGCTATATATAGGCCAACGTCACTCTATGTATATGTCCTTAAACAATTTAATCTTTACATAAACGACACTACAGTAACCCTTTTATTATTATTTGTTCTTTTTAACACGCCAGGCATTAAAAAATTCATTACCTTGAACTAGACTATGGGTGTCTGACAAAATTTATAAAGAAGAAGAGACAAATGACTAGTTAATGTATGATCTTGTGTGTGTGACGCAAAGGCATAGAGTTGCATTCCGTATGACAATTGAGTGAGACGCAGTATGTGATATTTTTAGCTCTAAAATAAAATTATCAAACCGTTGTTATTTAAGTTCAGGTAAATTATTTTATTATAATTATTTTATTTTAAGATGTTCATTGTTAATGACCTATAGTGCATTTGAATTTTTTTTAAATTTTTTCGGGTGAAGGTAAATCTGCATATTGAAATTCATTAAATGTTAAGGACCCTGTACATACAGTGGCCAATTCACAAAAGCAGCTAGTCATAATGTAGCCAGCCTATGGGCAAAATGGATGTTATATAAGATCATCAGTATAATAGAAGGTGGAATTTAATTTTATAGAGAAGGAAACTATTTTCATGATTATATTTCTGTGACTTCATTATCAAATCTTTGGGTTATCTCAACAGTTCGAACTTGTCAACTACTTTGGTTATTATGGGCAACACACGTCAAGTAGCCATGTGTGATATCTTTCTATTAAATAAATGCATTTTAACCTACCACATTGCTGGTGACATATCTCTGGCTCTAAATGTTGCAGACAAAATTTACAGGAGTCATAGTTTTAATCCCTAGAGTTGGCGTGGCCTTGTAGTGGAAATATGCCGTCGTTAAATAAACGGTTAAAAAAAACTAATTTTATTGAAGCAAAATAGAAAATTCATTTATTTATAATAAAGGCAGTGAGGGCTATAAAGAAGTTCTCTATATATTTCGAGTTTCTTAAAGATATTTAGTGCACATTGCTTTGCGAAGGTTTGCAAGAGAATTTAGCGAGAGGATAAAAAATGTTGTTATTAGAAAAGTCTGTGTGGAAGTGGTACTTTCTATTTTTTCCTATTTTCAAAGAAAAAAAAAATGATATATTTTTTAAATAATAAATATTGTTTCAATTTAGGTTATATCGCTTATACTTATAGACACATTTTGTTAGGTTATTATTTGTTTTAGGTACAGTTTTGCTTTTCATTCATGAAATTCGACATTATCCTATATCCAAGCAAAACTAGTAGTTTTATCAAAGTTACAGGTTCATTTATTTTTTTATAAATATTCTAATCATAAATCCATAATATTTTATGTTATTTGTATTTTCTTTTTCAGAAAGAAACATGAATTTTAACTACAATAACAATGAATACTATTATCCACAACCACAACCAATTGACTTCATTGCACATCAACCTCAGCCAATGGGTCAAAATCGCTATATTTTTGTTAATCAAAATATACACCCTCAAGCAAGTGATCCTTACAGATTTCCTAATTTCATACATCAGCCTCAACCTACAAAAATTATAGTAAATCCAAATTTTAAACAACAGAAAGTTTTTATAAATCCAAAAATGTTGCCAGTACCTAACCAAACTATTTTCATAAATCCAAATTATAGCAAAATTTCAGAAACAGAAAGTTCATCATTTAATAAGGTACCAGACATTTCAGTACCAACTGTGGAAGCAATTCAATCTAAGTTAACAGAAAATAAATCTATAGATGTTTCTAATTCTTCAAAAGTTTTGATGCCAAAGAAAGTAAATATTAAAAATCTGCCGATGGTTTCAACTCCTACAAAACTAATTCGTTCTCAGACAAAGCAATCTATTGGGGCAACTAATTTGAGCAATTTCAATGTTTTCCAAAACAAGTACAAAATAATTAATGCTGTAAAGGAGAAACCATTTCTTATAAATGCAACTAAAAATGTTTTGGTACATAAATCTCCAGAAATTCCTAGAATCATTCCTAAAAAAAGGATATGCTTACAAACACCTTATAAAATTATAAGAAAATCATTAAGCATTGATAATAAATATGAAAAGAAAATTTTATATAAAACACAGTTTAAGATAATCAGAAATGAATCCGTTAGAAAAGTACTGAAAGCTAAATGTCCTCCAACAATTCCCAGCGGATGCAATGTTTTAAAGAAAACTGTCCAAAGAAATGGTACAATATATAAGAAATTAATATATGTCGATCTACGAGCAAGAAGACATTTACTTACAAAAATTAATACATTAAAAAGCAAACCCAATATAATTGACATTCGAGGACATCCATATGAAATAGGAAAGAACCAATTAAGTATCAATAAATTACCTATTTTAAATAGCAAGTATACTAAGATAAATGAAAAGGAGTGTAATAATCTTACAAATTCACCGAAGAAGAAAGAGTTGACCCAAAGAAAATTGATTATCAGGTCAGTTATATCAATTAAATAAAGCAAAATTATGTATATGCTGTATTTTTTCAGACAAAATTTTAAGAAGAAAATTTCTCCAAGAAAATTAACAAAATGCAATATTTCATGTTCAGTATATAGAAGATTTGGCAGATGCAGAGGAAAAGATAATGGAAAATGTATCAAGAAACATAATCCTGATCAAATTAATTTGTGTCCAAGGTAATCTTTTTTTATATGTAGGAATTTAATAAATCTGTGCTTTTTTTTAGATTTTTACAAGGTGCATGTGTCAGGGAAAGATGCCTTTTGTCTCATAAAGTTTCTCCTGAGAAAATGCCTACTTGTAAATATTTTTTGGAAGGAATATGCACTAAAGAAAACTGTTCGTATTTGCATGTTAAAATTAATCCAAAGGCCGACATTTGCAGAGACTTTTTGGAAGGATTTTGTGAAAAGGCGGCAGAGGTATTTTGTATAATTTATGAATCTAATTTCATTATTTTAACATATGTTAGATTTTTTTTAACAAATTAACAATATTTAAAATTTTATAGTGTAATAATCGTCATCAGTACTTGTGTCCAGAATTTGAGAAAGCGAAGACTTGTCCGAGAGTCCGTTGTCCATATCCTCATGGTTCTAGGGTAAGAAACATTAGTCTATCAGCTGTCGCCAAAAAATTCAAAAAAAATGAAAAAAAGTCACAGAAAATTATTCATTCAAGTGAAGCACCTGATATTTTTAAAACATACGAACGTTATTATTCTGATATAAAATTGTCAAGTGCTACTGGAAACATTATGATTGAACATAAATTGCAAGAAAAAACTTTTGAAGAAAAAGATCAAAATGAAACCAAGAAAAGACCTACTTTAGGCAAATTGCCTTTGTTTATACCATTCAATGAAAATCAGTGCAGCTGACAGATGATTTTTATTGATTTTTTTTGGCAACAATGCTTTAGTACAAATGTTTATTATTGCCAATATTACTTTAATATAATATAATATATATATTCATTATAATAAAAGAACATTTTTAATAAATGATTTACTTCTTACGAGTTGTTTAGTTTTTGTTTCAAACTTTTTATGAACTTGTTTTGACTTTTATTTACATTAAAAGCCACATGTTAAAAAAATTATAGTTATTTTTCCACTTTCAGCCTTACAAGTGCATTATTATGACATTGGTTTAACGTGGGTAGATTCAATTTACCTTCAAACATGTGATTGTACTACTATCCATTTATTAACGAATAGAGTATGCAAATAACGACGCTGTGTATATGAGAATGATATACCCAAATAGCTTTGTCTTAGTACAACAGTCGATATATGGTTCATGTCTCAACTGCTCATTCGGGAGATGAGAAATTTAACAAAAAAAAGATTGAGATGGACTTCAATCAATTTTATTTGTCATTTTGTGGTAATATGATAATAGTTAATAACCCTTTTGATGTTGAATTATTTTTTAATTTAAAATAATTTCTATATTTCTTTGAAGTGTATAGTTAATTAAAGTGAACTATAACATCAGGAGAAAAAATATGCCTCCCAGAATAAAATTATTACAAACTAAACGTGGCTATATTCTAAAAAAATTAAAAACATGTCAATCTGTGACAACAAGAGGTTGCCCGAGTGAAGCCAGAGTTGACAAAGTCCGAAATTTATCTAATCTTATCTTCCAAAATGCTGACAACATTTTTTCCACTTTCAAAGTTTGATTTATAGTTTATAAATTAAAAAGCATTTATTACTGTCTTATTTGATGACAATTATCAAACAATGATTTATTACTAAATTTTCCATGTAAACGTATGAGCTTGCAAAGAAGTTGAAGCAAAGAGACCCATTCCACAATGGGTTCGCATGAGTACAGGCAATACCATTAGCTGCAATGCCAAGAGGTGTCACTGGCGTAGAACCAAATGAATGTTGTAAATCTTATGTTTAACATTAATAATAATTTTACTTTTTTGTTTTTGTCCTTTAAATTCATTTAATAAAATGACTAAAATAAAAATTATATAAATAAAGTAGGACAAAAGTGTTTTCTTCATTAAAAATTTTTTACAGCAAACGTTCAAACCTTCTCGCTTCTTTTAATTCTTTGATAGTATTGTACTTCATTTGTTAATAACTTAAAAACTGCAGGAAATATTCATTTTACAGCTTTACATCATCCAAAAACTCTATAAAAGGAGCTAAAAGTTGTCCTTGATATCGTGCTGCGTTAATTATTTTCTTGAAGAAAACTGGTTCTCAAAGTTATGTACTTGTACAGCTCGAGGATATTTTCAATAATCCATTTTTGAAAGTTTTGATGGTTAGTTATGTCTTGTCATAAAAAATGTCTAATATTTCATCAGTTAAATTGTTTAATGCCCAATTGTAATAGTTTAATATTATATATATTATTAAATATACAATATGAGCTCAATTTGTTTATTTTGTGAAGAAATACAGATGGTTAGAGTTTGTCGTAATGAAGGGGACTCCTTTGTCTGCCAACTATTATTGTCAACTTTTTTGTTTAGGTATTTGCCAATCCAACAGAATAATCCTAAATCTGCGAATGTACTAGCAATCAGTAAGTATTGCTAAATGGCCCAATTTATACTTTCATGTTTCATGAATCAAAATTATTGTACAATTTGTATATATTGTTACATGGCTATGTGTTTTAATAATTGTATAATTTTTAAGTAAATATTAAGAGCATTGCATATAATTTCGACAGAGGACAAAATATTTAAGTTACAATTATTTTTTGTACAACAAAAATACATTCAACACTTCGTTGCCTATTTACCTAATTACAAATACTGTTAACCATTTAACGTATATGGGCACGTTTTACTAGATCTTTAGCATACGTTCTAGTGCAACACGAATACGGTGTAGTAATTGGTTAAGTAAAGCAGAAATGCTAAGATTATACTATTTCTATGGCTAACATTATTTGTATATTTTTGCTTAGCGTTGTATACTGTTTGAGGTCTACATATATGAAACAGGAGTCCGTCTATAGATGGCTCTGTACAAATGTATTAACTATAAAGCAAACCCTGTATTCCATGTTTTTTTAATTTTCACATCTGCTAACAATATTCAGTCTAGAAACACACAAGATTCATACAACAGCGCATATTTTTCTGTGTTAATTATGTCGATGTTTGCGACAAATTCTATCGATTTACGAATCAGATTGAATGCTCGCAGAAGCTTTCGACAAATATGCTCTTGGCATATCATAATACTTAAGTGGTTTAAAAATTCTGAAGAGGTGATTTTGATATTTAAAAGAGGAGCATGGTCGACCGCCGAAAAAGTTTGAAGACTTCAATTTATAAGCATTCTTGGACGATGATGATGGCCAAACACAAGAAAAACTCCCAAACTTGAAAGCTATGGGAAAGATTCGGAAAGTCGGTAGATAGGTGCCACATGGGATAACCGACCGACAGCAAGAAAACAGAAAACTCACCTGTGAACTGCTCCTCGTTAGATATAAACGAAAATCGTTTTTGCATCCCAAGTAAAAATATTCATATGTTAACTCTGGCCAACCGTGTTTTTTAGGACCAACGTGGTATTATTTGATATAAGCTGCTCAAACCTGGTGAAAAAGTTGCAGGAGAACATTATCAACAACAATTGGTCCACCACACCGTGAAAAACTAGCCAAAGACACGATACAGCAACTTGATTGGGAACAACTACCATATGTGGCTTACTCGCCAGACTTAGTGCCTTCCGAGTACCACTTATTTTCTTTAATGAGTCATGCACTAACTGACCAGCACCTACATTCTTATGGAAATCTAAAACAGTTGGTCGATGACTGGTTTTCTATGAAAATTGAACAAATCTTTTGGAAAGGCATCCACAAATTGCCAAAGAGTTCGGAAAAATGTGCGGTAAGCGAGGGCAACTATTTTGAATAAAATAACTTGTACCAATTTTTCATAATAAAGGTTTAAAATTTAAAAATGTCGGTTTCATGTTTGGTATACCTGTTAAAAAAGATCTAATTCATTTTGTTTGCTTGGTCTAATTTAAATAATCTCTAAGATATTGACAAATCGTAATTTTGATTGTATATTTCTTTTTTTATGCACAATAAAACATAAAAAGGTATAAATAAATGACTTTTCTACATTATTCCTATTTAAATTTATTTGACTTATATTCCTTCCACTTTCTAGCGATTCAAGAAGAGATCAAATAATTCAAATGTCTGTTGCATTCCCCGCCCGTGAGGTGCCGATGTCAAGATTGCAATTTTAACTTAAGCTTTAAGACTCCACCTATTCCTCAACCTACTTATTAGTGATAGGGTGGTAAGCAGGGCATATTTTTTTTAAAGCTGTTTATGTGTTTTTGGTACTCTTGAAAGTACGGTACGGCGGAACTTTTCGTGTCGTGAACCGACAGTGCTGTGTTTTTTTATTTTGTAAATAAGTAGTGACTTATATTTAGTAATGGCTTTATCGAGGGGTCGTCTAATGGTCCAGATGGCTTTAAAAACTGAAAATTCATTATATTCAGACGAAATTATTGAAGCTAATTCTTATTCAGATGTCGAACAACTTAGTATCATTGTCGAAAGCAATTGAGTTAATATATTTGTAATATTATTAATAAATATTATTAAAAACCAATGTGTATTTGTTGTTTAGTGTCTTAAAGTTCATAAACACTATAAATATACAATAATTTTATTTAAAGACACGATAATATAAAGTGCGGTCTTTTAGACCTCGGCGCGTGTACCGCGTGACTTTTTGTAGCGCGTGTAACGGGGTGTTAACTATGGACGTAGCAAACACGTCTATATCAACAATCATCTTGGTCTTCGTGTCAAAATAACGTTAATATTACGTCAGAACGAGTACTTTATATAGCACTTTGTGAATTAACCGCAAATGGGAGACGCACTTGTTTATCCTTTGCTGAAATTGAATTACAGCGACTTTGTCTAATGATGCGTGGCGTAACATGTTTGAACAAATTAGTCGGCTCGAGTTTTTCTTGTCCACGAGATTTATTGGTTTTTGATATTGTTCATCAGCTGTTTTTAATTCCGTCTCTTGACGATTTGAGACTATTTATATGGCAAAATTTATTTTTTAAATTAATAAATATATAAATTAATTTAAAAAATAAATAAAATTTCTTTTTCAGTGCCTGTTCTTATTCTGGTGATTTTTTTTAAATATTGAATTATAGACATTTTGATAAATTTATATATTAAGAAAACGTAATGTACTTGCATTAAATAAAAGTGTTGTTATTGTAATTATATAACTAGTTCTTGTTAACATTTTTATGCTCACAACATACGTAGGACACTAACAACTATGATGCTTCCTGCTTCAGAGAACTTGGATCTTTGATGTTTTGCTAAATATTATTTTCTGACAATCGTAATCGTAGGTTTGATTATTTCTTTAGAATCTGTAGCTTGTCAAAACTCCAAAAGGTTGCAGTCGTTGTTGTTACGTTGAGACAGAGGAATGTTCATTATGTGTGAAACAAAAAAAAACTTTGAATATAGAACTACATTGCAGTTTCCATATACTAGCATTAACACTGCAAATATGAACATCTATTACTAAAAAAAGCTTATTAAACTAAACATACGTCCTGAGAAAGCGAGTAAACTGTTCATTTGTATAAAGGAAAGTATTGTGTATATACCAAATGTGTTTAATAAAAATCATTGTGACATGATCGTAAATTATGTACTCGTGATTTATAAATTAATAAGGATATGAATTAAACTTTACGTCGAAACAATAATGGTAACATTCTGTAGTTTACCGTACTGTCTCGTGATCGAATTGCTCATCCTGTATGCACAATTTCTTTGATAAAATTTACTTACAATAATAATTGTAATTAGTTAAATACAACTGACTAATTTTTTTTTTAACTTGGATCATGTATTCTGAGCGAACAAAAAAAAAAGAACTCCAGTTCCAGTAGACAATTCCTCGTAAGTTTTCGAGTCTTCATAATCATTCACTAAAAAACATAAAACAGCAATGGCAGGCAGGCCAACCCAAAATATGTAAAACAGAATATGAAGTACAATGTCACCGTTACTGTTTCATATGTTTTACTCGAGTGCTTATAGCAAATAAAATAAATTATCTACTGGAATAGGCTTTTTGTTCTCTGAACATAGAACGAACAATAAGCCGTTAAATAGCACATCTAAAACAGTAGCGTTATTGTTATACTTACTTTATTTTTTATAAATAATAATGATATTTATCCTTTAAACTTGTAAACACACCTGTTAAGGTGCGTTGCCATCTAGGTTTGCAAATAATTACAAATATACACGAGTATAAAGATTTGTCAATGAAAACAGTACGGATTATCGTTTTCAAACGCTTAATCGTTTGGCCTTACAGTTTATACTTTTAGCCTACAAATTGGTTGTCAACCAATTAGCTGTGATAGTTAAAGCAAATATAAGATGGTACTTTTTGAAGGCCAGGTGACGAGAATTGGAAGTTTTGAGAGGCTGTTGCAATTACGTACAATGCAATTTTTTTTAATATTTTATTTCTCTGCATCTCTTACAAATTAACACAAAAATACACTAATTCAACATAATTTATTTGAAAAATAATTACACAAATTCAAATTTAAGTCAATCCTTACTTCTTGATTTGCTATTCTTTTCTTCTTTTCTACAGAAAATTCTCTATCAGCCAGTACATCACAGGAATCTGAAAAAACATCTAAATAACTCGATAACTCGGTGATCTTTCTATCGGCAAACCTTCCATGGTATCCCTATGAAATTTAATTTATGAAACCACTAGGGGTCATTGATAATAATATTTTTATTATGTAGAAAAGTTTGTATCGAGACCATTATATCTATCTGTATCTCAAAACAATCTATTCCAGACCGAGCATTTCTATAAGTTCTCCTAAAAGGCAGTGGAAGATCATATTTAATGTCTGTTGCTGTAGGCCAATAAATAAGTGATTGTAAAATATTTGCCAATTTAGGTAGAGTTTTGGAAAATATATTATATTTTTAATCTAGGAAAAGATAAGTGAAGAAGAAGAACAATTATTCATAAATAAAATAACTGAAGTATATATACATATTTTTCTTCTTATCATTTATAGCGTTCACAGGCCACTTAGGCCCATTTCTTAGCGAAAGTATTCCAGCTCCTCCTATCCCTCGCCCCTTCTCTCCAGCTAGGTCCTCCCTTTTTCCTCAGATCCTACCGCACTGCATCCCACCATCTCATCCTCGGCCTCCCTCTTCTTCTCCTACCATCCGGAATCTTCCATCTCAACTCCTTCA
>JAUIMW010002713.1:0-10351 GCA_033557785.1 Enochrus cinctus | reverse complement strand
GCTTCTCTTCGCAAGCAACTGGTATGTCTCTACACGACAAGACAGAAGTTAAAAAGTAGAGTGGTGAAACACCAAAGTGATGTGAAATTAAATCATAAAAATTATGAATATCTTAATCTATTTTACATATTTTTTAAAAGTGACTATAAATGTGTCACGACCATACTAGCGCTTCGACTTCGGGTGTGAATTGTCCTTTAAAGCCTATCGTATCTTGTATTGCCTTATCGTTATATATTATTATTAAATACAAAGATTGTTTATTATTGTTTACTATGTTCTACCGCTGGGCCTATAAACGCATAATTTTGAGAATAACATATAATTATTTGAGGAATTAACATGTAAAAATTTTACAAAATATGTAAAAACATCAAATGCAAAAGCAAAAAAGGAATTTTTTCGGACTTTTTTTACGTTTAACCGATTTTTGAATTAAACATTTTCCAGGTTTTTTTTAATAGTAGAACTACACAAATACTAATAAGTGAGATGGACATGTCAACGATTGCATTTCAAAAACAAATCTTAAATACAATTATTTTTTTAATTTGGACTTTTTGACACATATTTTAAAAATAATTTGTAGATATAAATCAGTAATGTACTGTAAAAATTAATTGATTTATGTCCGGAATGATCGAAAACGAAATATCTTTGTGGAGATCATTTCCAAGCGAGAGACTATATGCCAGGTGCAAAAAGGCTAAAAAGGGATATAAATAAATTTATATAAATTAATACTTAAAAAAAATAAATGGCAGTTCATTAAAATTGTTTTAAACAATAATCGGACGTAGCGCCCTAGATTCATTTGATTCGTATTATACACTTCCAAATATGTTAAACCTTCCTCGATCATGAGTCGCTTTGAAAGGTTGGGCTACCATGCACAAACTTGGCCCTTCTTATAATGGATAAAATATGGAGTAAAACACTTGCTTTGTTTTGAATTAGAGTTACATATGTGCGTTATTAAGCAAACAAAACAAACTAGAATAAGACACGTACATTATTTTAGCAAACAAAACATATTAAAGTAAGAAATGTACATTGTTTTGGCAATCAAAACACACTGTTGTCCCGAAAGGTGATATATAAAAACTTAAGGATTCGCTTTAGCGACTCTTGGTGAGCAGCACAAATAAACACTTCTTATGTTTGTCAATCCTTAAGATAAGATATTCTTCTTAAAATTTCGCCCTTGATACTCGCAGCTTCGCCGCTCGCCGATATTCGCTAAAGCGAATGCTCAAGTTTTTATGTATCGCCCTTCGGGACAACAGTGTGTTTTGATTGCCAAAAAATACACATTTCTTATTGTAATGTGTCTTATTAGTTTTAAATAATTAAGATTATATATTTTTATTAAAATTTAGCCCTTGACACTCGCAGTTTCACTGCTCGCCGAGATTCGCTATCTTATTTTAGCAAATAAAACACATTTCAGCAAGAAATGTGCATTATTTTGGTAAACAAAATACACTGTTTTCCCGGAGAGCAATACATAAAACTTAAGCATTCGCTTTAGCGAATGTCGACGAGCAGCGAAGCTACATTTTAAGAAGAATATATAATGTTAAGGATTGTCACAAATAAACACTTTTTATGTTTGTCAATCCTTATATTCTTCTTAAAATTTGGCCCTCCACACTCGCAGCTTCGCTGCTCGCCGACATTCGCTAAAGCGAATGCTTAAGTTTTTATGTATCGCCCTTCGGGGCAACAGTGTGTTTTGATTGCCAAAAAATGCACATTTCATATTGTAATGAGTTTTATTAGTTAAAATAATTAAGATTTTATATTTTTATTAAAATTTAGCCGAGATTCGCCATCTTATTTTAGCAGATAAAACACATTGTTGCATTGTTTTGGTAAACAAAATACACTTCTGTCCCGAAGGGCAATATATAAAACTTAAGCATTCGCTTTAGCGAATGTCTGCGAGCAACGAAGCTGCGAGTGTCAAGGGCCCAATTATAAGAAGAATATATAATGTTGAGGATTGACACAAATAAACACTTACGAACACATAACTGTAAATTAAGGAAAAGTTTGCTTGCTACAAAAACATCCAACATAAGCATGTCCCATTTTCCATCATCTGCGGCTAATACCCTTTGTTACACAAATTAGGATAAAACGAGGCAATTGGACCAAAAACGAAAAAGAGTTTTCTTCTGGATTGTATTTTAATTCTTCGGTTCTGCCTATCCTTAGTACCGTAAGAAAATGGAAAAATTAAAATAGTTTTTTACCTGGTTATAACGACTTCATTTTTAACCAATTGACCTTGCAAACAAAAATTATGTTTTGATGAAATGAACATTAAAGAACAATTCTTTGGATTTGGTTGAAGGCGTAGAAGATTTGGGACGAGCGCTGTTTTCTACCTGGAACTTTCAATTGGCGCATTTTTTTACAAATACCGACATTTTCAAGGAAATTATGAAGGATTATTATCCTTGCTCTTACGAAATTGGAGGAAATTGGATTGTTGCCAAAATTAGTGATTGCAGGCCAATCCTCTATTAATATGGCATTTTTTAAATATATTGGTGTTAACATTTCGACGCCGTACATTATACATAATAATTACAAAAAAAATTATATATGTCACATAAGCTTTTTATTAAATGGGGACTTTCTTATAAATACATAATATAATATATAATACATACATTAATTTTGATTTCATCAAACAGCCCTTTTTCAGGTTTCACTATTTTTACCTACTGGTTTAACCAGGACTGCCTGGAAAAAAATTGTCGGTGCTAAGACGAAAAGGAGGAAAAGGAATAGTAATCCTAGCGTCTGAGTTTTTCGAAAATTTTTTCGTAGCGTTGCTCTTAATAATTTAAAACCATCTAAACAAGCAAATTATATTTTTTAGTTCCGGACGGTACTCAACTGCAAGAAAAGGAACAATTGTCAACTGTTGCATAAAATGTACCGCCATGCAGATCAATTTACAAAATTAAATTGCCCTAAACCAAATATTGTATTTTTAATTACACAAATATTAAAATTATATATCATTTTTTTCAGAAAAAATTATATTTCCTTAGAAGCTTTTTTTTGGAATTTTTAATAAAAGTTAAAATTTATAAATACTACAGATGGAAAATAAAATTAATAGGGGCAGGAAAATAACAAAATTCAATACTCTGCAAAAATTTTAGCTTTTACTTTAGCTGCTGTCTTATATTCTTTGTAATTTTATTTATTTTTGACTTTTATACGAAAATGCTTTGTAACATTTTTTATAATTATAATTATATCTTCTAATGCTACAAAATTTCTAACTCGTTAGATAATTTGTTTGAAGCACTTTCACATCGAAATGTCTAAAATCGTTTTATACATGCGTGTAGCAGTTCGAGTGTACGAGATTCTACTTTGTAATTACGTATGTCCTATACTTTAAAATACACATTGCACGATGTATCGCTTCCCCACTCTGGTTTAGCGGGTGGGTCTTTAATTCACTATCTTTGTTTAATTTTATTTTGACGCGCCGATGTTCCTGAAATATAGTCAACACGCGTGAATGTTATGTTTCTACACAACGAGCTATATGTTATATGTGGTTCAGGTTACGCCTACCTTCTTACGTTGTAGTTGTCATGATTCCTTTGTGAATAGATTGACCCCTTATAATTCAGTTTAAATATAAACATAGAAAATTCCTAATAATTTTAATATTTTTAAATAGATACCGGGGCTTTGATCTTTGGAGGTTTGGCACACCGGAAAGTTTTGGTTTGTGACAATTCCGCAGTGAACCTATCAACATTCCGCCTGGTTCAAGCGTACTGTTGCGAGTTATTTGTCCTTAATCCGATTGACGGTGGCCAGAGTCTTCAGGGGAGTCAACCGAAGCCGTTTGTTTTTTTAAAATAGAAAAAGATAATACTTTCAATGTTAGTGTTAGTTTTAATAAACATGTTCTGTACAGGTAATAATGACACAACCCCAAAATGTTCATTTTTATTTCTGACCTTTATGTCTATTTTAGATGTCTGAAGAAGGGAGAAAATAACTCCAGAAACGTCACAGAATGTATAAAGAAGAATTAAATTTAGACAAAAATTACCAGTCTTTAATATTTACTGCTGTTGAGCCGTTAAGACGTTAAACAATTATATAACCATCAAGGTTAAAAAACCCAAAAATAACTAAATATTTGTAAAAATCTTGTAGTGCTGAACATAATATCATCACTATGAATATTTAAAATTAACCTGCCTCAAATAAAGCAAGTACATCAAATTTATGAGTAGATAACAAAGACACAATATCATTCAAACTAGAATACAAAGACTAATATGTGAAAACGAGTACTTAGTGTTAGACAAATATTATTAAATAAATTAAAGACTACCAAAAAGCAAAATTTGGATCCATCATGACACGCACAGCATTGCTAAATTTACACAATAATCCAATAATAATTTAAACAAAAATCAAAAATATTGAGGGTGAAAATATATTTTTTTTTAATATTTTTTGATATTTATACCTTATGAAACTCTTCATTCAACCATATAATATTTCTGCAATAAAATGCGACGATACAGAGTTATTAAATTTTTAAGGACGTTTTACACTTTGCATTTAAGTATTACCTATAAATTTGTTGTAGAAAACGACTAGTGAATTTCCAAACGAAAAACTGTACTACTAAAACTTGCATGTGCAGTATAGCTAAGAGTAGAAGAGTAGAGATCAGCGAAGCTGCAAATAGCAAACTGCACAGCTCTGCTAGTGCCAATTCAAAAAGCAAGTGAGAAAATTTAAGTAGGGAGAGCGCCAGGTCTGTCCGCAGCAAACCGCTAGAACTCTTTAAATACCTGGCCCAAAAGAACCCGCAAATAAGTATGAGGAATAGACTGCTAGGAGAGAATTCTCAAAACTCTAAAAAAAGTCAGAAATCAAAAAACAGTAGAAAAATAAATTCAAAGACCCCTCGTAAAGATCCATATGCCTGCTCGACATACTAGGATAGGTATATAAAATCTGTGCAGGGTCATACTGAAGAGCTTGAGGCGCCATAAAAAATGTGCAGGAGGAAAGAAGAAAGGCAAGCAGAGGAATGCATTTAACTGTACCTCCTGGCAAAAAAATGTTATGCTACGAATGTAATTAGCAAGATATTTGCCACCATAACACGCGCAGACCTTCTGGCGCTACTAGTAATAACTCCCCTGAAATTTGCTTACCCTAATACAAATCTATAGAGAGGGAGCTGCGGAAACTCAGCCTAAAAATAGCAGCTGAGAAAACAGAACTCTTTATCACAGGTAGATAAAAAAATGAGTCAACCAGCAGCGAAGCTGCGAGCGTAGACAGCTTTAATTTTCAAGGAATGCCTACGAGGCCAAGTCAAAAAAATAAGTTAATCAGGGCTTGTCCAAATCAGTAGACAACGAAGCTGCGATCCAAAGAGGTTTTAATTTTCAAGGAATGTCTATTAGGTCAAGTCAATAAAAAATAAAACAGCGAGGGCTTGCCTGAGTCGGCAAGCAGCGAAGCTGCGAGCATATGCGGCTTTGATTTTCAGAGAATTTCCACTAGATCAAGTCAGTAAAAAATAAGTTAGTGAAGGCCCAAGTCAGCGAAGCATAGCTTGGAAAACGTTAGGAATGTCTATGAGCAAAGCTGCGAGCGTAGGTTTAATTTCCAATGCCTACATTCCGAACCTAATAAAAAGAGTCAGCGAGCAGCGAAGGTGTGAGCGTATGCAGCTTTTACTTTCAAAAGTTACTGTCTGTCATAGCATAGACAGTTTACCAGGTATACTGGTAGGAAGTGGGCGATAAGATACAAATCTTTCGGGAAAAAGTGCTGCAAAGTCGTATCGAATGCTCGTCGAGGCATATGGCGATCATGCTCTATTATAAGCAATATGCAAAAGATGGTTTCAATGGTTCAGAGATAATGATTTTGATATGACAAATGAAGAAAGTCAAAGACCATAAAAAAGACGCCGAGTAAGCTATATTGGATGAAGATGATACTTTGTGTCAAAAGCAAATGGCAGCAATATGAAATGTTGAACAACAAACAATTTTTGACCGTTTAAAGACTTTGAGAAAGCTCCAAAAGTGTTAAAAATGGGTACTATATGATTTGATCGAAAGACTTTAAGATGGGGAAGCATGTGAAGTCCGTTGTCTTGTACAAGCTGCCAGCACGAACAGAGGATCTGAAAGAAAGTAAAAAAGGGCGGCAATACGAGTGTATGTGACGTACGGAACTATATCAAGAGATGTTGTGGGCGTGATAGCGAAAATTTCACTGGCTGATCTAATAGCCATGAAGAGAAAAAAAATCCACAACCGGCCAAATAAAAAAAGGTTAGAAAAGCTAAAAGACTAACTACAACCTCAAAACCACAGGAGAAATGGGAGAACAGCACTGGCTAAGGCAGTGGACAAAGAAACTGTGAATAAACAGACTGAACCCTGAACGAGGAAAAGGCTAAGCAGCAAATGCCAGCAATGTGGAGCGCCGAAAACAGCTCGGCACACATTCTTCAATTGTGAAGTTACACTAACTAAGTTGGTCGTGATTATGATGGAAAGCGTGTAGACGTGGTGTACGGTGACCCAATATGCGAAGTACGTCATCAAGAAGAAGAGAGAAGAGGTGAACTAGCATTTGAATGCAAACGCTGGTTGAAGGAATACAAAAGCTATAACAAACAGCTGTAACAAAAATGGAGACTGGAAAGAGGGTTTCGTGGTTTGATCAAAGCAAGAATATTGGGTATCTCACACTCTGGCTATAAAAACTTTCCCCAAACCACAAGAGAAAAAACATTAGTCAACTGCAACTTTAGAATAATAAACATCAGTGACGCGGGAAACAGTAAAGTCTACTGCGAGGGCTTTAAATTCAAACAAAAGGCTACTATGACGGTCTGCTCGAGTAGCGAAGTTAAAGCATAGCAAGTGCAACTTTAGAAGAGCATTAGTTCTGCGAGGGCTTGCCCGAGTGAGCGAGCTGCAGTCACAATTTTTAAAGGACCAAAGAGATGACCAGCGGAGCTCCAAAAGAAAAAAATGAAACAAGCGACTGCGAGAGCATGTCCTAGTCAGCGAACAGCGAAACTACCGAGTATATGCAGCTTCAAACAAAGCGCAAATAACTAAAAAAATACGCAGGTTCCTCCAACCTTATGAATTTGGTCAATGTTCACAGTTGTAATTGAGTACTTCATTTTACCATTAACATAAGCTATAAAAACATTCTTCAAGTCTATATGAAAGTTATATTAATTTAAAAATAATAAATTATAAATTTCTCGTTGTATGGGGTATCCACTAAAAGTCCTTTCGCTAATTTAACAATTTAGCCAAACACTCAGAATTCCTCGTTCGTCCTTTCATAATAATTTAGCGATTCAAGGAAAATTTACACGGGAAATGCACAAGGGCCCGAAACGCGTACACATGTTAAAAACCTGGCCCCGGGGCAAAGTTAATTTCTTGCCATATTGATGTAGGGGGGTCCTCTCTTTGTTAATTTACATAAATTAGCGTCGGGCAAAGCTTTACAAGATAAGCTCATAAGCAACAAGATCGAGGGGCAAGTTTAGGTTAACCAATTGGGATGTAAATGTGATTTGATGTCTCGCCAAACTCAAGCAGCATGTCAATAGCTAAGTGACTGACTCTCCATGACAAATGTTTTGCGAACACATGTTAAATTTGTTATAAAGTTTGTTAGAACAATATTTGCTAATTGGCGTTTAGTTTTGTTTGCTGATTCCCATTCAACTTCTGAACCAATTATAGCGCATAACATCGGCGCGATGCACAAGGCCTACGGTGTTGCCATGATAGTTAAATTATTAGCGGATCCGATTTTTGTTTTCTGTCGAAATACTGGAACACATTGGCTTTCATATACTCAAATATTAGCCATTTGTTTATGTTTATGTTTCAAATTGGATGATTGTTCTGCCATTTTTTCGATTTCATATTTACAAATGAAATAATATTTAGATAAATACAGGCTAGCGCTGTTTTCAATTCGAAACTAATTTAACCCTTTTTTACGGAAAAACATAAAAAACAGTAAATGTTACGGTAAAATAGAATGTGCTTTCGCGTCTTGTTGGCCACCTGATATCAATGCAAATCGGCGACATAAACTATTTGCTGAATTAAATTAATCTGGTGTTAATCTTATTTTGTAGTTAAATATTTATTTTATTTAAATCTCTGGCGTCTGCTATATAATTATGGGCGTAAAAAGCGTGTCTGGTAGAAGCACGTGGGCTTTATTCTATTTGGAATATCGACCATAATTAATGGCTTTTAATTGGTTTATTAGTGTTAACGGAACCTCTAACAGCTAATTGTCAACAGGACAAGTACTCCTTAATAACGTTGTCCTTGTGCGGATAACTAACTGTAAGAAATTTAATACAGTTTACTTACCTTGCATCAGACACTTAAGTCAGAGCTGTAACAGTTTTAACCCATTTATCCAGAATAAGTTCAGAACCAGTTTTCTAAGAGAAAAGCTTTTACACGATGTATCCTAGCACGAATTCGAAATGACACGTCTTCCAAAACGATGGTTAAAAATAACTCACGAATATACCTGCATGTGCCTGATAAGGACCTTCTTATTTTAACAAGATAGAAAGTAAAACAAAAGCGAGATAACAGGGAATTCAAAATCGGAAATGTATTTTGCTACGAAACAAAACTCGAGGAACACCGGCAAAATCAATAAATGTACGAAATCACGTTCATATGTACTTTACTTTTCCACCATCACAACCTATTTCAGTTTCTTGAACTGAAAATAGGTAAAAATAAAATTCTGAATCATTCCGAGGTAAGATGCATTTATGATAAATATATACATGTGTATGCGGCGTTTCCAACCAAAAACCGTTTTAGCTATAAAATATCTCTACCAATTTAAATTTGTATTTTGCCATTCAACCACTTGAAATCGTCTAAATTGAATCTTGCATAATTTCTTATGGGATCGAATACGTGCACAAGTTTAAATCTCGAGTTGTAAAAGGGAATTTTACAGCCACTACACCGCGAGTATTGCAAATATACCAAGAAAAATAAAAGTTCTCTGGAGGAAAAACGCCGTCACATAAAAAGTAGCCATAAGAAATACGCAGGGTTGAGTTTAAAAACAATTTCCGGGGGAAAAGAAAAGACGACGATAAAATAAAAGTGCACCCCGTGCCCCGTTTCGAGGTGAAAACATTTTATCTGTCTGTGGGAATCTGGGAAACAAAAGGTTTGATAAATATTATGCGTATATCATCGAAATGGCACCGAAAGTGTTGCATAAAAAACTTGAACTTTTTTCTGTACAAACAGAAAATCCCTCAGATATTTCACACCCCGAAAAACTATACCATTATTGGAATCAAGCGAACATTTCCTGTAAAATATAAACGTGTCATTTGTCAAACCGGGACCATACTTGCAGATGCCAGTCAATCGAATGTAGGATTGGAAGACAAATGTAAAGGGAAGCTGAAAGAATTCCGAATTTCCTAGGTGGAAAAGAAAAAGGAGACGCACGTCGAGATGTGGGAAATTTTCTTTAAATGTTGGATATTACGACAGGGTATTAATTTATTTCTTGTGACTTTGACGACGGTTTTTTTTCAAAAATATTTTTGCTCAATTTGTTAAGAAGGAAAACGCAAGGGATATTGATATTTACATAATGAAATAATAAAAATAATAAGATAGTGATAATGCTTGAAAACGAAGAATAAACTCTGGAGAATGAAACGTCACGTCTCAACAATTTTGGTAAAATGCAGCGGAAGACCTGCATTTAACCTTCAATTCCGGCGGTAAGGTCCTGAGGGTAACGACATCAGCAGCTTCTTTAAAATGTGTCTGTGAACAAAAAAGTCGAACATATGTATTCCGCATGTAAAACAGCATAATGGTAGCAATCTGTCTGGCCAAGGGCGCTGGCACATATATGTTTTGTTATTTGTGTCGGCATAGCGGATTGGTCCCTAGGGTGGCAGCATTGTCATTCCGCACCGCTATCGCGAACATCCAGGTTGCATATATGAAGCTCTGTGCGAAACATTTTACCGTTCCTGCTCTATGCTAGGCTCTGTTCAGTATTGCAGGGTCACTAGCTGCAGCGTTATCTATAAGCTTTTCCTATATTTATTTAACATACGTACAGAAACATGCATGGGTGCAATAAATTAACGAAAACGCTGCATATGGCAAATTGCAACGGCCGTGCCAAATTATATTTTATACGCTTTGGAGCCTTATTTTTCATTTGTTCGTTCGAGGCACTTTGACCGCAAACGGAAATCACGAACGTT
>JAUIMW010002712.1:0-10351 GCA_033557785.1 Enochrus cinctus | reverse complement strand
TGTTCGCTTTTTGCTTCTATTAGTTTCTATTAGGTTCTATTAGGTGAGCAGCGAAGCTGCGAGCATTTCCAACAATATTTTTTTATACCATACGAAGCGATATCAAAAAATGGGCTTGCCCGAGTCAACGAGTAGTGTAGCTGCAAGCATATTCAGCTATATTTTACTAAAAAAATTTATGCCTTGCAAAACAGTTATCAAAACATTAAGATACGAGGGCTTGCCTGAGTCAGCAAAGCTGCAAGCATACCCAGTTATATTTTATTACACTTTTTTATACCATGCGAAGCAGATATCAAAACATTAAAATGCGAGGGCTTGCCCGAGTCAGCGAGCAGCGAAGCTGCGAGCATATCCAACTATATTTTATTAAAACATTTTATACCTTTCAAAGCAGTTATCAAAACATTAAATTACGAGGGCCAACTATACTTAATTACACTTTTTTGTACCATGTGAAGCATATATATCAAATCATTAAAAAACGAGAGCTTGCCCGAGTCGGCGAACAGCGAAGCTGCGAGCATTTTCAACAATATTTTATTACACTTTTTTATACCATACGAAGCGATATCAAAAAATGCGAGGGCTTGCCCAAGTCAGCAAGTAGTGTAGCTGCGAGTATATTCAGCTATATTTTATTAAAAAAATGTATACCTTGCAAAACAGTTATCAAAACATTAAGATGCGAGGGCTTGCCCGAGTCAGCGAAGCTGCGAGCATACCCAGCTATATTTTATTACACTTTTTTATATCATGCGAAGCAGATATCAAAACATTAAAATGCGAGGGCTTGCCCGAGTCAGCGAGCAGCGAAGCTGCGAGCATACCCAGCTATATTTTATTACATTTTTTATACCAAGCGAAGCAGATATCAACACATTAAAATGCGAGGGCTTGCCCGAGTCAGCGAGCAGCGAAGCTGTGAGCATATCCAACTGTATTTTATTAAAACATTTTATACCTTTCAAAGCAGTTATCAAAACATTAAATTACGAGGGCCAACTATACTTAATTACACTTTTTTGTACCATGTGAAGCATATATATCAAATCATTAAAAAACGAGAGCTTGCCCGAGTCGGCGAACAGCGAAGCTGCGAGCATTTTCAACAATATTTTATTACACTTTTTTATACCATACGAAGCGATATCAAAAAATGCGAGGGCTTGCCCAAGTCAGCAAGTAGTGTAGCTGCGAGTATATTCAGCTATATTTTATTAAAAAAATGTATACCTTGCAAAACAGTTATCAAAACATTAAGATGCGAGGGCTTGCCCGAGTCAGCGAAGCTGCGAGCATACCCAGCTATATTTTATTACACTTTTTTATATCATGCGAAGCAGATATCAAAACATTAAAATGCGAGGGCTTGCCCGAGTCAGCGAGCAGCGAAGCTGCGAGCATACCCAGCTATATTTTATTACGCTTTTTATACCATGCGAAGCAGATATCAACACATTACAATGCGAGGGCTTGCCCGAGTCAGCGAGCAGCGAAGCTGCGAGCATACCCAGCTATATTTTATTACAGTTTTTTATACCATGCGAAGCAGATATCAAAACATTAAAATGCGAGGGCTTGCCCGAGTCCGCGAGCAGCGAAGCTGCGAGCATACCCAGCTTTATTTTATTACACTTTTTTATACTATGCGAAGGAGATATCAAAACATTAAAATACTAGGGCTTGCTCGAGTCAGCGAGCAGCGAAGCTGCGAGCATATCCAACTATATTTTTATAAAACATTTTATACCTTGCAAAATAGATATCAACACATTAAAATGCGAGGGCTTGCCCGAGTCAGCGAGCAGCGAAGCTGTGAGCATACCCAGCTATATTTTATTACACTTTTTTATACCATGCGAAGCAGATATAAAAACATTAAAATATGAGGGCTTGCTCGAGTCAGCGAGGGGCAAAACTGCGAGCATACCTAGCTATATTATGTTGTAGTTTATGACACTTATTTCGTCCAATGGAGAATTTGTATGTTTTTTAAGGCACTTATTTATACCAAGTGACACAGATATTAAAAAAATCGAGGGCCTGTCCAAATCAGCGAATAGCAAAAATGTGTTATTTTATGACACTTATTTAGACGGAATTTAAACAGGTATCATAAAATTGAATGGCGAGGACTTTTCCGAGTCACCGAAGCTGCGAGCATGTGCAGCTATGTTTTATTATCAAGTGAAGGCGAAGGCTTACTCGAGACCACAAAACAGGGAGTATTGATGACCTAATTCCAAAAAGGTTTAAATATAAAAACATTTATTAGTTATTGATTTTATAATATTAAATGCCTAATACATGCGTATATGTAATTTCCTATTAATTTAACTAATAAACCAATAAAGAAACTGAGCCAAGGCCGAAAATTTCAGTAAATTGTTTTTAATATAACTCTTTTAGAAGAATGACGCACCTAATTTTAAGCTAACACTTGACCTTTACCTTTGTCAGATAACTCTAATCTTTTGTTTAACACAACGAAAAATTATCGTTTTTGTATAACACGTTCCGTGGGCGCATACAATACATTTTCTATTAAATATTTGACATATTTACTGTATTGTTGAAATACACGAAATTGCATAAATTCCTTGTTTTGTTTCTCCATACAAAAGAATTAATAAAATTTTGTTTAAAATACGGAAACATAATGTAAAACCCACACCATGTGGGTTGATCACAATCAAGGCTATAGTAATATGATAATTAATAAAGGCCTATGAAATGTTTTGGGAAGTTTCTCCTATTGCAAATGTTTAATGATTTTTTAAATGAAATACATAGTTATGAACCGTTAACTTGCGCGCTATAATTGGCGATTTCTTTTTAACCAAATTACAGAGCAATTAAATTGTTTGAAATGATGGCGTAGTCGTCAGCTATTATTGGAAAATCAAACTTTCGTTTTATTCTTTTTTGTTGTATACACGTGCCCTCCTACTGCATAATTCGTGGCGTCAATGCTGCGGATTAATCAATAACAGTAATATCCATAACGGCAATCAAACTTAATTTTGTTAGGCTTTTTGTTCGTTTATACGAATAAATTTGCAACCAAAATATTATTTAAAATTAATAAGGGTATTTTTTAAGAGTTTCTTGAACGAGAAGTGTTTTAAAAATTAAAAATTTTAGTTGTTCAGTTTTTGGTTTGACTAATGGCGCCGCACCTAAAGTTCCTATGGTTCTAGAAAAAGATGTTTTAAAACTTTAAAACTGTCGAACTTTTAAAGGGAATAAACGAAGTAAAATAAAGTTATCTTTGAAATAAATTGTTTAAACAAGTGCCAAAGCCAAGAAACATAAACAAAAAAAATATTACAACGAAAAATACAGTTGGTTTTAAACTTCGCGCCGTAAATTTGCTACGAAGAGTCTACGAATGCAGATTTCCGTCCTGCGGCCTTTGCCTTTACCAGTCGACAGGGTTTGCCAAGTTCTCTCTTATCCACCGGCCGTTGAGAAGGTAAGACCTCCCAACTTGGGAGTATTATTTTATTGAATATTTACATTGTGCACCGTTAAGTCGTTGAAACTGTTAACTTGAAGTTGTTTTAATGTTTAAACGACTGCATTTAAGGAAATATTTAAGGCAGTTTCTAACATTTTCTAATTATTCCAGAAATTCTTCAGCGCCATTAGGACGAGTGAAAGTTCCTTGTTGAAATTGAAATCATCTGATATCGTCCGCATTAAGGGTCATCCGTTAAATCCTAACATGTAAGTTTTATTTTTATTTGTTTAACTAATAGTTTATATGAATATTTTTGCAGAAAAAATAGTTCATAAGCTTTTAATCAATACTAAGCCGCCATTTTGTTTAAATGTCTATTAATGATGCAATGGTATTTCCTATTATTTTAAGTGGGGTTTTTATTGTTATATTAGTGGTAATTTCCTTGCTTTATAATTATTACATACAGTAAATTTTTTTCGGAATTGGTACTCGTCAATTAATTTCTCGGTCTATTTCCGACTTGAAACATACTATTCTATCCTTGTCTGCCTCATATATCTTTATATGAAACTCAATTAAATTATTGTGAAACTTTTACGCAACGTCGAATATAGAATTTGTTCATTATTGTTTGCTTAGGCTGTCAAATGATGCAAATGTAAGCTTTTCCATGAAGTTACATGTGCAATGCATTAATTTTATTAATATAAAGAGATGTGCATCGACGCGGTCAGTATTGGAGCTTACCCTCCAGCTGTCGACCTGGGGCTGCTTTCTCATGCAGCTTACCTGTCGTAGCGTCGTAGAAAATGTGCCCTTCGGGTGGCGCGTGATGGTTTTTCCTACCTTGTCACAAGCTCATTGAGCGATGGTGTTCGAGACTAGACCAACCAGAACACATTTTTTTCCATTAATTTAATCACATTTAGACCGCATGCTCTAATCATCTTCAATAGATAACAATTATATCTTAAATGTTTTAATTACAATAATATAAAAAAATGTTACACAGATTTCTCTTTTGATTTCTAGGTCTTTTGGAAGAAATAGTAGCAATGGTGGTGGATCTTTTAGAGGTCGCACAAATGGAGAAGGCGGAAATGGAGGATCCTCCTACGGTAGTGGAAGAGGTGGGAGTAGTGGAGGATATGGAGGCGGTTCCCGTTTTGGCGGTAACCGCGGTGGTGGAGGCTCTGGTGGCCGATTCGGTGGAAACGGCGGGTCCGGTGGAGCAGGCCGAACCTTACGCAAGCCAACTTGGGACATGAAAACCCTCCGTCCTTTCAAGAAAGATTTCTATGAACCTCACCATGCTGTCAAGAACCGTTCTCCTTACGAAGTAGAGCAGTACCGAATGTCCAAACAAATCACTGTGGATGGTCGAGAGGCCCCAAACCCAATTCAAAACTTCAACGAGGCTAGTTTCCCTGATTATGTTGTGGACAGTATCGAGAAACAAGGGTACGATGCGCCCACCCCCATCCAAGCCCAAGGTTGGCCCATCGCCATGAACGGCAGGGATCTGGTCGGAATTGCCCAAACCGGCTCCGGCAAAACTTTAGCTTACATCTTGCCTGCCATCGTCCACATCAATAACCAGCCGGAAATCAGCCGCGGGGACGGTCCGATTGCTTTGGTTTTGGCGCCTACAAGAGAGTTAGCCCAGCAAATTCAACAAGTTTGCAACGAGTTCGGCAGCACGTCGTATGTCCGTAACACTTGTATCTTCGGAGGTGCACCGAAAGGACCACAGGCCCGTGACTTAGAACGTGGAGTCGAAATCGTTATAGCCACCCCCGGCCGACTCATTGACTTTTTGGAAAAAGGCACCACCAACTTGCAGAGGTGTACATACTTAGTTTTAGATGAAGCCGATAGAATGTTGGATATGGGTTTCGAACCCCAAATCCGCAAGATAGTTGAACAAATCAGACCCGACAGACAGACGCTCATGTGGTCCGCCACCTGGCCCAAAGAAGTTAGAAAATTGGCACAAGACTTCTTAAACAACTACATTCAAATTAACATAGGATCTCTCCAACTCTCCGCCAACCACAACATTCTACAAATCGTCGATGTATGCCAGGAACATGAAAAGGAAGTCAAGTAAGTTTTCTTTTTAATTTAATTAATTTTTTCCCCCAACCCCAAATTTTTATGATGAGTCTGTTTTCTGAATACAATGAAGTTATTAACACACACCCTTATCCTCTAAGAAGAACTGATTATTAAATTTTAATAAATTTTTTAACTAAATCTGGGCTTCCGAATGTTAATTCTTCTGTTTTAATTTTTCAGATTAAATAATTTATTGCAAGAAATAGGAAATAATGCCGAGCCCGGTGCTAAAATAATCATATTCGTAGAAACAAAAAAGAAGGTAGAAAACATAACGCGAATAATCAGACGGTTTGGATACCCTGCTGTATGCATGCACGGTGACAAGAGCCAACAGGAACGCGACTATGTCCTCAGGGAATTTAGGAACGGAAAATCTTGTATATTAGTGGCCACAGACGTCGCCGCCCGCGGACTTGGTAAGTTTATAAGCATTTGTTTTATTTGGGAAAGTTACTTTTTATTTTTTATCCAGAGCGGCATTTTTAATTTTCATTATTTATTTGGAAGTTAAGCGAGATGCATATTATTTTTGAGTGATAAATGGTTCATTGTAAATAGGAATTTTATGAAAGAGAAAGAAAAAATAGCATAGTAGCAGTTGGATATCTCAGACTGGTTTTGAATTTACTGGATGAAAATTTTATATCGACGAATGCATTAATACTTGCACACACGTACAGTCTTTTTATTTTTGAAGGGTTAATGTATTGGACATTTATAAAATTTCATTCAACTCGGTCTGATTGTGGCCTTTTTTTAACTTTACTCATCAAGGGCAGTAAAGAAGAAATTTTAACGCAGGGCAGTTTATTTAATTTTTTAATATTTGTAAACAATTTTCGTGCACAAGAAGACCACCGTACATCCATGTTTACGACTATTGATCCTGGAGAACATCTTATAATTTATTTAAAAAAAGTTTATTGAGTTTCGGTTTCATACTGTGCAAGTTTTTGGTTTATTCTTTTTTTTTTTTTTTTGTTATACAAGACGACGTCAAATTAATTTAAGATCGTAGCTCGCAAATATGGAGCATCCTTCGTTCTGCTTTATTTTAAAATAATGTGTGTGATACATTTATTTAAGCAACTTTTTCTTTTTTTTTGCTATTTAATTCAATATGTGAATATTTCTTTAAAAAATTAATTGACAGCAAAATTTCATTTTAAGTTTCTACTCATTAGTTTAAATTTTTAAAGATTTCCATACACATTCAGCTTTAAATATGCTTAATATAAATCTGCGTTGACCATAATCAGATCTTTAAGATAAAATGGTATAGCTAGTGTTTTTAGCTAATTAGTGAAATTAACCATTTAAATACCTATATTAATCAGTCTGGTTGTCCTTTTTTGTTTCAGAGGCACATGCAGGATGAGCGTAGTTAGCTCAAGTTTTTTTGATTATTGCTAATAATACGCCATAGTTGTGTTCTTAAATTAAAAGGACGCAATTTAGTGTCTTGCGGTGCCTCTGGGTGGCTGGCTGCCCCGCTGAGGTAGACGAATTAGAAGACCGATTTTGGAAGATTCACGATGCACTATCGGTTCACTTCAAATGGCACATGTTTTCTCTCCCCCACAACACGCGATATCACAACCTTACCCACCCGCTTTTCCTTCTACACCACTCGTTCTCCTTTAACTACTCCGAAAAAAAAAATAAAAATAAAATAAATACACAGGCAACGTGGGAGGGAACATAATTAAACAGATGTCATTAGAATTTGTACAAAGGTATCTTCCGTTCGGTCCTGATGAGGAATCGACCAGCGTTTATATTGAACTACTGCAGCCAGCTGATTATTGCTACTATTGCTGTACGGGTTTTTAATTTAGTCTAGCCTTGTGGACATCAGTTCTCGAGAGCTATGGTTAGTATCTCAAACTTTCTTTTTCTAATCATTTTAACATGAAAAAAAATTCACAAATAAAATGCTACTTAGTACAGCAATAGACATAATGTAAGTCGTTAAAAAATGTTCGGGTAAGTAAGTTTTCTTTGTGAATCCTTTTTCTTTTGATTTATTTTTTACATTATCATACAGCTTCTATTCTAAATGAATTTCAGCTTCATTAGATATTTTCATATCATTTTCATTATATTAGCGCCAATTTAGATACTCCGGTGGTGACACGGTCAGTTAGGATCTTACCGTCCGGCTGTCGACCCGGGGCTGTCTTTCCATGCAGTTTACCTGTCGTAGTGTCATAGAAAATGCAACCCCTCGGGTGGTGCGTAATGGTTTTTCCTACCTTGGCACGAGCTCATTGAGCGATGGTGTTCGAGACTAGACCAACCAGAACACAGTTTTCACTTGTAATTTACCAGGCGGTTCCGTAAACTAGTAACTAACTTGGCGCTAAAAATGAAATAGCTACCCGGAGAACTCTTAATTAACTTGCGTTTATTTTGATTAGATGTCGACGGAATTAAATACGTCATAAATTATGACTACCCCAACTCTTCAGAAGATTACATTCACAGGATAGGAAGGACGGGTCGATCAGACTCCACAGGAACATCATATGCCTTCTTCACACCCACAAACTACAGACAAGCCAAAGATTTGGTATCCGTTTTGAAAGAAGCTAATCAGGTTGGTATTTTTTTTTACAAAATTTAAATTTTGTTTAATATTAAATATTGAAAATACCCTCCCAAAATTGGCATGCCTTCACCTTGTTCGTCAGTGTTGCATGAATGCTTGTGGGAGGGATATTACAGTGAGGGAAATATGCCTTCGGTGTCCACACGCAAATGTCTGGATCCCATCCTCAAGTTTCCCGACAGATTTTATTTTTATAATATTCGATTAAAATTCTTGGTGTATTTAAGTTTAATAATTTCATGTGTATTCCAGGTGATAAATCCAAAATTGACAGAAATGGCAAACAGAGCCGGCAATTTTGGAGGCAAAAACAACAGATGGGGCGGCGGCTATGGCGGTGGTTTCAAAGGTAGAGAAAATGCCGGTCCACGATCCAGATTCGGGGGTAACTCGGGCGCTAAAAGTGGAAGTTTTGATAGAAACGATAGGAACGGAAAGATGAATGGATTTGGAGGAAACAAATCCGGTGGATTTGGAGGCATGAACAACAAGACCAGCAGTTTTGGAAGCAAACCAGCCACGAACGGCTTCGGCACAGCCTCCAAGAGCAGTTACGGAAGCCAAACAAAAACAACAAACGGCTATTCAAATGGTTTCAGCAATGGAAATGGTAAGCACTATTTTATAATTATACATAAACCACCAATCGTTTGGAAGTTATGATGATTTATGTGCGCTTGCTTGTCTGAAAAGCATTGATGTTCAATCACCCCAAATTCTCTAAGAAGAATGCTGATTACACGCAGCATTTTTATTTTTACTATGTAATTAATTCAACCTGTACTAATTTTTATTTTTTGTTACAGCTTATTGAAGATGCGAAAGGGATGTAACTTGTATATATCAGTATTCTTTGTGCATTCCACCATATTCAGTGGGATAAAACCGTTGTTGAAATTGGTGTTTCAATCGATTTAGTTTCTAAGTGAATATATATTTATGTATAAACATATTTATTTGAGATTAGTTTAACTTTTTTTTTTTGTTATTTTTATATTTTAGTTTTAATTTCACCAACTCTTCGACAGGGTTAATTTTTCGTTAGAATAATGTGCAAAACACTACTACTACTACATGGAAATATGTAAATGCCTGTGATTAGAATGTAGTCAAAAGTTTTAAACATTTTGCTACACAATAGACAATTTTTTTAATGATTTTAACTAATCTCTTCACTCAATCTTTATGAACATTGTTAGTTTTAAAGGTTGATGATAATAAACGTTTTTGTAAAAAATTATATGCCTTGTTTTATTTACCTTTATTTAATTTGATGAAATTTTCTTATGGTGTCTTCAGACATCTATGAATTACTGCAAGTTAAAGTACTATATAAGTATTATTTAAAGGAATACTCTGTCATTGCATTGTATGTATGAAATTATTTAAAATGAGCATTTTGAAAAAAATTTCCTGTGAAACCATAAATACCGGCCAAAAAATATTTCATTCGACAACCCTGCACTTGTTAACGTTGAGATCCAGATGGGAATTCCTATGTATTATGGCACATTTGGACATTACAGAATTTAAGCCACCTGTTTATATTTTATGTGGAATATGTATGCAAACATAAGTTCTTTAAAATAAGTGACACGTGCTTCATTGAGTTCGTAAATCGGAGCTCAATAGGCAAATTAATTCACAGAAACGAGGAAACCGAGATTTGCAGCGGGAGGTAAACCAATGAGTGTAAGCGCGACGATAGGGAAACCGTCGGTAAGGTTAGATCCGAAGGGTTGACCTATGAGGTGAAGAGTTCGGGGAAGACAAAAAGCGAAAAAACGAGGCAGGCAAGGACAATCCATTTGCTAAGAGCAGGGACACTAATAGAACTCCCACTAAAATGCCAGACACAGAAAACGGGAAACTTGACATACTAATTAAGATGGTCGGAGACTTAACAAGAGAGGTGAATAAAATGAGAACGGATCAGGGAGATATAAAGGAAGAGATAAGAGAGGAAAATAGGGAATGGAAAGAGGAAAATGAGACCCTAAAAAGGGAAAATGAAGTAACAAGAGAGAAATTGAATGAGGTAGTGGGAAGAATAGAGGCTCTCGACAGACAAAGCAGGAGAAGAAATATAATTATAAACGGTTTGGAGCTGAAAGATAGGAACCCCATGGCAATGAAAAAGGAAGTGACAG
>JAUIMW010002711.1:0-10353 GCA_033557785.1 Enochrus cinctus | reverse complement strand
GAATGTCAACGTCAGTCGGATTGTTTACAGTCTGTTTACCATCCACAAAATTGACCGAAGAGTGTCCAATTTCCTCCAGCTCAGCCCTAGAATGTTCCCCTTCGTTAATAATATGGGAGTTACCACTCAAGATATCGCCACGCACCCTCGCCTGAGCTCGCTAACAGCAAGCCCAGAGTTTTTGAATTCAAACGCTTTTCTAAGTATTTGCCGCTTTAACAGGTAACTATTAAGTTCCACAAGTATTGGCCTCTTCGTGTCTTCCCTATTACGGCCTACCCGATATACATTACATATGTTGGTGAGAGGTAGTTCAACTTTCAAGTTACTCTAGAATGTTTCAATCACTATATCAAACAGATTTCGCTCCCCATGCTCCACACCAAATAATATTAAGTTATTACGTCTTCTGTGCTTCTACAAATCTTGCTTCAGTTGCAGATTCTCCCTCTCCAAATAATTTATTTTTGATGCACTCTCCAAAATTTTCGAGGTTAGAATCTGTTTAAACTCTGTGTTTAGAATCTGACGTGTTTTTCATTTTCGTCTCGATTCTCTTTTTCAAATTGTTTCCCTGTACAAAATAATTTGATAAACGTGTTGTTTCAATAAAAACACTTTATATTTTAAAGTGCACTTTGTGGTTCGTAGTAATTTTAGTGTAGTTTTCTCTGTGTGCACGCTGGTAAGTTTATTTTTCATAAAAAAATAATAATTTTACTCTAACGATTTATAATTCATATTTTAGTTGTTTCGAAAACAATGTCTCACAAAAAGTCCACAATTTGCTCACATTTCAATCTAAGCTTTTTTGGTCCACTACATCTCAAATAAAGCCACCCTTTCTGGTAAACTTCAGAAATTAGATGCATATAAGAAAACTGTTATTCGCGCAACTGTATAGAAAACAGCGGAAAGAAAGCTCTAATAGGGCAGATAAAAAGAGCAAAGCTTCGTGGATCTTCCTCGTGAGGAAGTTTTCCTGTAAACGAATCCCCAAGAATGCATTTTATTTTTAGTTTGCCTTCCTCCATGCTCGGAGAAAGTGTAACATCATCGTTGTTTACGAAGAGGACCAAAGGCGGGATAAGCCCAAATGCAGCCAGTCATCTTCGAATGCATTAAGAACGTAAACAAACCCATCAATATGATATTTACTTGTATTTTCCTATCTTTAAATGCACTTGTGCGCCGGCCCCTCTTGATCTCTACAAATGCACACGCACAAAAACTGACGCCCCCACTTTAAATTCTTTTGTCTCGTGAGAATTTCCATCTTGGAGGAATATTGGTTTTAGTTCTTTTTTGCCTGCAATTTGATAGTTGATAACCGAGGCATCGGACCGCTATTAATTCAACAGTAACTTTCAAATATTTAAATAAAATTTAGTTAGATATCTATTGCAAAATTTGCCAGACCCGTTGCCAAAAACCTTATTGTTTACTCCCAAAATATTTAAAGAACTCAGATAAATTTTCGATTAAAGAGCCAAAAACTGTTTTTGTATTTTTCAAGTCTGGCTGTGTCTATTTGCAGAGACGTTTAAAATTTATTAAAAATTTATTTATTTATTTGCGATGCGGACATACAATGTATGTTGTCTTTTCTTTATCAATGCGCTCTTGTCAACACCATACTCTAAATATTTGCGAATAACATATTTACATTTGGATGCTGTTTTTACGTATGGCTGGAAGTTCATTGAAATCGAGACCGTCAACGAGCAAACAAAATCGTCTAAAAATTTCAAACGCTATTTGCGCTCGCGATTTTTTGCATTCGCATTCAGATAGCAAGGAATTTGCATGTTTGTGAATGAAGTGTTGTGTTGGTTTTTTGGATTTTTATTCTGAAATTGATAACGACCATCCTTTAATCAATAAAGAGAAATGTGTGTCATTGAAGATATTTGCTATTTTGGTTATTTTTAAACCGCGCAGATATTAATATTTAATATAAAATGCATTTCGTCCGCAATTGTAAAAAAAATTCACAAAAAGACATTCCTTTCGATAATTTTATTTGAAACTGAAGATTCGCGATGGTATTTATCTTTAGAACAACGGAAATAATTACAGAAAAGTGCCGGAGACGTGGAAGGTGATGAAAAAAACTCCATTTCCAAAGTCAATAAAATTTTAACAAAGACAATTATCGATTAAAGTTAATTTTTGAAATAATGAAGACTGCACTCTGACAACGATGAGTTTTTAATTATCACTTTTAAATCCTCATTCAGAGGCCGAGGAAGAGACAAAAGCTTCATAAGAAATCGGGGAAAACCTAGTCGGCGGCGCACCGCCACTTCCTCTCCGTTCTCGACTGACTCCTCTGTGCACATTTTAAATTTGAGATCTGATTACGATTTCACAGGTCAGAGGAACCTATTGTGTTTTTGCGTGGGGGCATTCATCAATACTTCGAAATAGTGGACTCGAACAGGCGTCGAACTTTTAAGAAGCATTATCTTTCCGCCGCCGTTAATCCCACGCAAGGCTCCGCACGTTGACGTATGTCATCGCATTCATTTTGAGAATCCCAAACCACCGATTATTTAAACAGTTCGTCAACATGTACCTAAATATTTATGCGAATATAAAGTTTGTTCCTGTTCCCCTTGCCTTGAAGCACAAACTCCTACAAAAGTTCTAAGAAGATTTTATATATTAATATCGTCTAACAAATGTGGATGTATGCAAATATTTGTTTTTGAACTTTTGGTTGCGAAATGCTATTAGTATGTGTTCTTTGACGACTCGAGACCTAAACATGCATAAATCTGCTCGAATTTGAGAAAAATGTTCGATTCCTTATGTCAAAAGATTCACGTTATTTTCTTAGGAACTATTTCCAATAAATTGAGAAAGGCCAGCAGCACCTATCAAAAGCCTTATCAGATTGTTTTGTTTATAGTACTTGAAGTTGTTTATCAAACGCAAGGAAACTTCCGCAAAACCGTCAGCCTATTTTATTAGTTTCGATTTTTAATTTCCTTATCTAACTGTCTAATACTGTCAACAAGCTCCTATGTTAACGACCATAAATGTGTGCAGCACGAGGTGTGGCTATTATCTACCTGTAATATAACATAGCCTATGGTCAAAACTAAATAATTCAAAAAAAAAGGTTCTTATTAAATGCTCATGATTTACCGTAAAAACTTACATAAAAATATTTCTATATTATCAATAAATAGTGCAAACAAATATTTAATGTTATCCGTGCACAAATCGTTTTTATTTGAATCACTTCAGTTCATATTTATTGTGTGTGACACGTGTTTTAAAGGAAATTTTGATAAGGTGTTGACAAAAAAAATCATCTTTAGATTGCATGTGAAAAGTGATGAGTAAAGTGACGAGTGATTACGTGCGTTGTGTTAATATCAATTTTCTTTTGGAAGGTGAAGGTTTTCATAAATAAACAAGGTACTGCTATCAACAGTTCTTAACCTTTAAGTGTCCTCTTCTTCTCCATTTCAAGTAGCTATTTAATTTACAGATATTTGGTATAAACAAGTGCTTTTAAATATTGGTGCGCATGGTTGCAGCTTGGGCAAACCCTCGCAGTTCAATTTATCGATATCTACTTCGCTTAGTATCAATTATTGTTTTAAAATATTGATTTATTAATTCAATCAAATTGTTGTCCCGTTTTTTTTACTACCCTGGTTATTTCGCAACCCGGGTAATGCGACCCGGACAAATCGAGTTGTGTTTGTTTCACCTTGTTTGCGTATGGCATTTTTAATTTTAGAATATTTCGTAAAGTAAATATGGTGAGCAAATATTTTTGCAAAAATATGTCCCAGTCTAGCTGTTTACAGTTTCGCATGCGATGACTGCAAATTTGTCTTAAAGTTTTTGCAAATAATAATAATAGAATAATAATAGATAATGTACATCACTGTAGAAAAAAACAGAACATGCACAATTAATATTTATACAAATCACAAAAAAATTTGAGTTAAAGATTATTGCATTAAATTTTTAAAGTTATAAAGTCATACGGTCCCAACGAGATGCTTTATACTAACGCTGCAGTAGCAACTTCTTGGCCCGGCTTTTAAACGCAGACGCAAATACGGTTGGGTTTTTGGCGAGACGATCTTGTGGAAGAAGACCCTCAAGTGCAGATCGCGTCTGCCATCCATATTCAACCAACGAACCACCCTCAACGTATGGGAGACAGGGCGACGACGACGGATGCCATGGATGAAACGAAGACAAGATGTAATGGAGAATTGCCAATAGCAAACCTTCGAAAAATCCAGCAAGACAAGGACCGTATTTAAACCTCTATCTAGAGAGCAGAGAACCTCATCAGTGATTGCAGCAAGCGTACTGGCGCAATCATGATTGCGCCTAAATCCATATTGGACCATGGGTAACACCTGAGATGATCCTACAAATGCCGTCTCAGCTGTAAATCAACCACCCTCTCAACGACCTTCGACACGGCTGAAAGTATGCTTATTGGAACCCATTGCAACGCTTAGACTTTGGAAGAGGCGTCACATGCGCCATCTCGGCAAAGACTCCGTCCATTAGACATGAGTTGACGATATGTGTCAGTGGCAACAATATAACGGGACAGCACATTCTCAGAAACTCAGCAAGATGCTTGGTAAAAACCCTATTGAACGAATATAGAATTTAGATAAATCGTTCGGACAGACCATGCGATTTTAAAAACGTCCTATTGCAATTTTGCAGCAGTCAGGCGCACAAAATGGTTGCAACAAATCACCAATTAAACAGGGGTGTCGCGATAACTATGAGCTGCATCTTTAAAACTTAGGAAGAACCACAAAAACTAAGCGAAATAGCGGAGCCTCGAGCCAAAGATACTACTCGGACAACATTCGATACTTAAAAACTGCAAAATCAAATGAACGAGGCGCTCCGGAAAGATCTGTTAGGCTCATCAGCTTCCGAATGGGCGAAACCTGCAGGAGTAATTGGTTCAAATCGATAATTTTTTCGTTACAAACATGTTTTTCTACTAGGGATAGCATTATTTAATGTTGTTTTGCTGCTTGTATACAATAGGAAGCGCATAGTCATGCTAGTCGACAACAAGAATGAGAGTGCAAATTTTCTGAGGGTGCATTTTCGCCGGTCATACTTGAAGAAGGTCATGGTACATTATGCCTTGATTTTCCTTCCTCGATAAAGCGGCGATTTCAACGCTGCTCCAGTATTTTTTACTAATTATAGAATTAGATTTTTTTTATAACAGGTATACCGGTTTGAAGTGAGCGTTGAGAGGGATATGGTGATCATGCTCTATCAGAAGCAAAATGCGAAAGATGGTTTCAACGGTTCAGAGATAATGATTTTGATGTGAGAAATCAAGAATGTGGAAGACCACCAAAAAAGTTTGAAGACGTCTAATTCAAACAATACTGAATGAAGATGATACTTTCAGTCAAAAGCAAATGGAAGCAATGTCAAATGGTGCACAGCAAAGAATTTCTGACCGTTTAAAGGCTATGGGAAAGATCCAAAAGTGTGGAAAATGGGTGCTACATGAACGAAAAATCACGAGCTTCTAAAACCTGATGGAACTGTTAATAATAAAAAACGCTTATTTCATACCGGTATACCTGGTAGACATTTTGAGGCAATTCAATAAGTACATGTTGCTAGGTACCAACCTATTAATAGAACGTAGCAACTGAAATAATGTTTTAATAATGCTAGAAGACAAACGCATGGAAATATGAGCGCCAGTGGTCGAAAATTTTTATTAAAATGCTTTGAAGCGCCTGTGTTCGCAATGAACTAATATATTATTAAATGGGAACAGGTATTAGTTGAACATATTCTGTGAACAACATTAATATTTTTGTGAGGATTAAACTATATAATTAAGACGTTTTATATGTTTAATTTGTGGAATCTAACTAGATAAGATAGTTCTCGTTTTGTTTAGTAATTTTTATGATGGTTCTCGTAGGGTTTCTTTTGTGTCAACATTGTTATAATGACCGGAAATAATGAGAATGAGTATTTCTGCTGATGGAAATCGCCAGAGTTTCTGTTTCTTATTATTGCGACGGGATGGAGATAGATGACTAGTTAGAGTCTTGTTCGGTAAGATAATTGTTAAAACATAAATATTTGTTTAAAATTGCCGGCTCACTCCCTCGGAAGGATTGTTTCCCCTGTTGGCGGCGGCGGCAAAAGAAGGGGAACATATCTCAGAAGGGATATCTCCGCAATAAGTTTCAATTGGAGAACAAGACGTCTACGTCTGGTGTATATGTGTGTCTTGGTTAGTAGAAGGTCGAACGTCGCAGAAGAGGTCGTACGTGTTTCTCCTAGGAGAAACCGAACCGGTGGAGGCCTCGTTGACCGCTACCGGTGACTCGGGGGCGTGGTGGAAGATCGCGCAGTCGCCACCTGGTTGGCACGAGAAACTCGTCGACCCGCCCAATCACGAATCCGTAAATCGGGCGCAGCCCACATCCACACTACACATTTTATTCTATTTCTTGTCTACAAAATAACAAAATAAAACTCCGGGAATCTATGATGCCGCCTGCATCTTAACACGAGAAAAGCGCGCGCAAGTTGCATCTAGGCCGGCCCAACTCGCTAGGGTAACCGGTCAGACCAATACAACCAGACAAGCCATCCAAGAAATAAGACAAAAATTCTCCTCCACTCGCCATGCCACCTTCTGATTTATGTCCGCGGCCACCTCTTCTCCTGCCATATGCGCCTCACAACCAAAACAATCAAACTTCTATCGTTACTTTCAACCCACACGGCCACGACTGCTCCCTCGCGTTCTGCCAAATCCCCAGCTTCTTCTTCTTATTCTTCTTCTTCCACTGCTGCTTCATATTTCCTTCAATCGCTCCGATTCTTAAAATCACGTCCGAATTGTTTTAATTTTGTTTTCGTGTTCCGGCCTTACCTCGACCCCACCCAAATCGATGCTTCTTGCATTCTAATTTGTAATTCTGTTTTCCTAATGAGAATATCCGATCGGAAAGTACCCCCACCTCCATCACCGACAGATCCTATCTCACCCCACATTTTTTCCTCCTTATTCTTCCAAACTCCGGGCCATTCCGGAATCGCAAGAACACCCTCAATCAACCCGAAAAAGGTAATCGAATATGTTATCTCCCGGCAATAAATATGTGTCAAATTGTAACAATTTTGCATCCGATGCGACGTGGAATACGAAACAAATGCGGTGCAAGCCCGGCATATAATTAGCACCCCTCCTTCCGAGATTGTAATTGCGTGCTACCCCTATTGAGGACTTACTATGAATGCAAATGATTCCCGGTTCCTTACATTACTTTTTTCCTTAATTTACGATGTTTCTCGCTTTAATTCCCTTTTTGGCCAAACGCAGCTCCTCGCCGCACTCAAAAAGTTACAGGAATGCACTTTGGACTATTAACCCACTTATGTTATGATCCTTGTGAGAAAGACGCGAGAAGGGGTGCATGTTAATGTGCACTTTTTCCTCTCTCCCCCAATGCAATTATTACCCTTAACAGTCATAGTGGTACGGACAACCGCTCCCGGAAGAGATTTCCTCCAGATTTGATGCTTTTTCTTGTATTTCCTGGTCTATAACCACTTACAAAAAGCCTTGTCGGCGATGCTCCAATAATAACAACGGGCGAGACAACTAGGCAATTACATTTACAGAAAGAAATCAGCAGTTTGGAATAATAATCCTTTTCGAATCTTCAAGAATGAAATGAGAAAGTGCTTCGCTGAACTCACTAACTCACTAACTTTATTCACCAAAGTTGATGCCCTGGAAAATTATTCCAGGAAAAACTGTTTGTTATTCCATGGTGTCGCTGAATCGCAGGATGAGAACGGCATTTGGAGGATCATCAGGTGTTACCCGTCGTTCAATCATGGTTGCGCTACTGGGCTTACTGCAATCACCTGATGACGTTCTCTGCTCTCTAGATGGAGGTTTAAACAAGGTTTGTCTTGTTGGATTTTTGAAGGCCTTCGACACTATTAACCACGGTTTGCTATTGGTAATTCTCCATTACATCTTATCTTCGTTTCATCCTTGGCATCCGTCGTCGTCGCCCTGGCTCCCATACGTTTAGGGTGGTTGGTTAGTTGAATATGGATGATAGGCGCGATCTGCACTTGAGGGTCTTCTTCCACAAGATCGTCTCGCAGAAAACCCCATCGTATTTGCTTTCCAGAGTTCCTTTCGCACAGACGTACACAATCTCAATTTAAGGCATCGTGGTCTTCTCTCCATGGTACATATTACCCTAAACGATCCTTTTCGTACAACGTTGGAAAAGATGGAAAATTTATTCTAATAATATGGACTTCATTACATTTTCACGTTGAGAGCAAAGTGTGGGCTACTCATTAGGTTAGGAAGAACAATAACTCAATGCCTAGAATATTGACATGTGTTGACGTCGTTGTGCATGATGATGTCTACATAAATGATATTGGAATATGCTTTAGGCACTGCAGGTTCCTGGGGTACGCCGATGATCTAAAGATCTTCTGTCCCATAAACAACGTCAACGATTTTGTTAATATGCAACAAGATCTAGATCGATTATCCGAATACTGTCATGCGAATAAACGTTTCCTTAATTATAATATATAACTACAATTTTAGCAATAATATTATCAAAACGGTGAATTCCGTGAAAGATCTTGGATGCCAAATTGATTATGGGCGAGCACATCGAGCACACAGTGGCTAAGTGTATTAAAATCCTGTGATTTACTGTTGCGTGCCTTTAAAATCTTTACTATGCCTATGTTCAAAGTTTCCTTATTTTTGCTTCCACAGTTTGGTGCCCCTAGTATCGCACCTACCGAGGCAGGCTGGAGTCGGTCCAGAAGCGCTTTGTTAGGGCGGTTGACGCAAGGCACAGATTTTCTTTCGCGTCGTATAGTGATGGCTGTTCAATGCTTGGGCTTTTGGGGCAGGAAAAGCTAAATAAGTTGAATGTTTCTTCCATTTTAGGTGGTTATCTATTACAATGCCGAGATATTTAAAATTCGTTACCCTTTCTATAGTTTCACTGTCTTGACAGGTGTTGGTTTGGAATTGATTTCCTTATAAACTATGACACTAAAAGATTGATTCAAATTTCTAGTGGAATTCTATTTGAAGTTAAGTTCTTCAAACATTTTTTAATTCGTGATTCAACTAATTGCCGCCTGATTCTATTCGATACCGACAAACTCCGCCAGCGCATAGAATTTACCCCTCTTGCGACTTACCCCAACTGTGTTTTACTCCGTTGTATTTTTCTGAGACAAAATGGTCACTACTGTCCCCCATTAAATCGGTTATTACATTATTATTATATTACGAATTTATAAATTCATTGTATCTTTCTATCATTATTTTTAGGCACGTATTTACAGGAGTACATCACTAGTAAAGGGGTGTTATTTTAGGATTAGAAGAAAACCAATGTATTTTACCTATACTGTATTCGTTATAAGAAGGGCCAAATTTTAAGAAGAATATAAAATGTTAAAGATTGACAAACATACAAACTATTTGAGTGTTTTATATGCCAAAATAGTTTGTTTATGTGCAATGTTTTTATTTTTGTCAATCCTTAACATCATATATTCTTCTTAAAATTTGGCCCTTGACAGTCGCATCTTCGCTGCTCGCCGAGATTCACTAAAGCCAATCCTTAAGATTTTATATAAATCCCTTTGGGAAAACAGTGTGTTTTGATTTCCAAAACAATGCACATTTCTTTCTGCAATGTGTTTTGTTTGTTAAATAAATATGTTTCTTATTCTAGTATGTTTTGCTTTTCTAAACAATGCACACATCTTATCCAAATATGTTTTATTTGCCAAAAACACACACATTTTTTTAGCAGGAGCTGTACTACATTATATGTTTTGTTGTCCCAAAGGGCAATATATAAAAACTTAAGGATTTGCTTTATCGAATCTCGGCGAGCAGCGAAGCTGCGAGTGTCAAAGACCAAATTTTAAGAAGAATATATAATGATAAAGATTTACAAACAAATAGTTTTGTGTTTGTCAGCCTGTAACATTATATATTCTTCTTAAAATTTGGCCCTTGACACTCGCAGCTTCGCTGCTCGCCGACATTAGTTTTTATATATCGCCCTTCGGGACAACAAAACATACAATGTAGTACAGGTTCTGCTCAAAAAGTGTGGGTCTATTTTGGCAAATAAAAGATTTGAATAAGATGTGTGCATTGTTCAGAACTGCAAAACACTAGAATAAGATACATATATTCTTTTACCAAACAAAACACATTACAGTAAGAAAAGTGCATTGTTTTGGCAATCAAAAGACACTGTTGTCTCGAAGGGCGATATA
>JAUIMW010002710.1:0-10354 GCA_033557785.1 Enochrus cinctus | reverse complement strand
AAAAGAATGGCCCCACAAACAAAAAAAGTGATTTGCGAAGTACCTAAAGAATATTCCAGGTCCTCCATACCTCCTGGTTATCCTTTTTTATTGTCTTGTGTTATCAGTATTGTTGAACATAATTAAGTGTGCGTTGGCAGCAGTGTAATCTTGGTGGTCATCTATTTATGTTTATGTTTATAGAGGGTTTTGGGAACAAGGAATGTCCTCCAGGTACCCCGAAAACTATGCTCTTGTTATTAGTTGGTTTTACTTAGAAAAATCAACTCAATGGATATTCCATGTCCTCTAGATGTTCTGATGGTTCTTTTATTTTTATTAACATTCCTATGCTAGAATTAAAAAAAAACGACCACCAGAAGGTCTTGGGGATATTGTTATCCGTGTTATACTAATTGAATTTTATAATCCTGTTGACATAGTTGAAAAACTAACCAAAAAGTATACGTTTTTGAATGTTATTAATAGAAAAAGAGAAACAGTAAAATAAGACTACCTACTGGAGTAATGGAGGACATGGAGGCCTCGGGGAAATTTATGTCGTTTTGTTCAATTCTAGCATTGGAATGTTTACTGATCATTAACAATAAAAAGGAATAAAAGCACCAGAGGATCTAGAAGACATGGAATGGTATCCGGATGTTCTGGAAATTTCGTTCTCTTTATTGGATGATTTCATTTACAGAAATAAAATTCCATATTCCGTAGTTCCTAGCATCAGATGTTTATTCAACAAAGACAATAATTCAATACAATTAGGAGTATGTAGATTACAGTGTACCTGGAGGACATTCCATGTCCCCCAGACCCCCTGGTGGCCATTCTTTTGTGTTGTTTTTAAACCATTCAAAAATAGAGATTCTTACTGAATAAAAACAATAAGGAAGAACTACCAGAGAGTCTGGGAGACATGGAATGTCCTACAGGTACTCCACAAATTGCACTTCTCTTATCAGGTGGTTTTACTTAGCGTAATAAAGATATCAAAAATATTTTTGATTACAATTGGGATAACGTAGAGGTCAGTGTACCTATTTGCTCAGTTAATATATCTGTTTTAGAATAGAATAAAAACGATATAAAAAGATAATCACCAGGTAGTCTGGAGGTCATGGAATGTACCTTGAAGACCTTACATTAATCATTCTCTGGTTATTATGTTGACACTATTTATTTCTCTAAGGGACCCCTATCTGGGGGGCAATAAATTATACTTTTCTAAGCTTTCAAGATAAGAAAAATTTATAGTTAAGAAACTTTTCAAATTTAATTTGACCTTTTTTATTCGGTTATTATCTTATCGGTTCTAAGTTCAAAAATATAACTTATTTGATTTGTCTTTTCTGTAAAAATTATCTTTTTGCATTTTAATTATATCGACTTCATAAGTTATTTGCTCATACATCTCCAAGTCATCCAAATATAATGAACATTTTGAGTAATTCAAATAGTTCGCTATATTATTTCCAAATAAAACAAATAAGTCTGACCTCAAGTTTTGAAATTGGATGATAATTCTCTATGAGATTTTCTATTTGTTCATTTACATATTTTTTAAGAATTGCGTAAAACAACACAAAACAATCATCAGGAGGTCTGAATGTCAAAAAATCGAAAGAAATAATAAGAAGATCGTAATTTGCAGAGCAGCTGGAGGACAATCCATATCCTCTAGGCCCCCTGGTCATTCTTTTTATAATCTTTTTTATTTTTTTTATTGTTTTTGTTCCATTCCAGAATCGTAAACCTAATAGTGTTCAATTATCCTGATAATACTTTTTTATTTCTGTGAGTGAAATCAACCAATAAAAAAACGAGCACTAGGAGAACATGGAATGTCTTCCAGATACTCCGCAAACTATGCTCTTATTGAACACAACTAGGAATACGTGACAGAGGGTGTACTAGAAGAAGTCCTCCAGTCTTCCTCGTTGTAATTCTTTCGAATTATTTTTAAACCATTTAAAAATAGATATATTTATTAAACAAAGACAATAACAGAGAACCACCGGGGTGTAAAGGGGACACTCTTTGATTTTCTAAATGAAACCAAAGTTCCCCAGACCCTCTGGTGGTAGTTTTATCCCTTTAATAATAAAGAACTGGAATGTACTCCAGGTACTATTCTCGTACTACTAATTGTGTTAAATAATCTTGAAGATACTGTTTATTTTTCTAAGTGAAGCCAAACAAAAATCTGAGCTGTATTGATAAAGAATAATAGAATAGAATAAAAACTACTTGAAATATCCTCCATGTTAACTGATATTCATGTATTCCTAATTATGTCCTTCTGTATGAAACCAACTAAATAGAAGAATTTTGAAAATTGCGTACCTTTTTAGAATGGCATAAAAACAACTCAAAACAATAACTGTTATATTTCATTTATTTTTCAAAGTAAAACCAGCAATAAGAAGAGTCATTATATGTCCTCTAGGCCCTCTGGTGGTCTCTAGGTACTATGGAAACTTCCTTCTTCTTATTGGTTGATTTCAGTAACGTACCACAAGTCGATTAATTCCGTTGGTATAAAATTGGGTGCTTGGGATTCGATGAAGTCGATTAAGGCCGTTTTCGCCTGGTCCTGATTGATGGAGGTTCTACCGGTGAGAAAGTTATCGAAGTGCTTGCAAAGATGGCAGTCAGTTGGTGAGAGGTCTGGGGAGTTTGAAACCCTCAAAAACAGTGCAGACACTATCATTGCCAAATGCCTGGTTGATTCTTCGAGCTGTTTTGGCAGCTCTTTGTTTCAATTTGAGTATATAGTAATAACCTACAAAGAGGCAGACATTCCATGTTCTTCAAACTCTTTGATGGTCCTTTCTTTTTTATTGCTAATGATCAATAAACATTCCTATGCTAGAATTGATTAAAAATGACAGTAAGAATGTCAGCTAGGAGATCTTGGGGACATGGAATGACTGTTTGGTCATTCTAATTTTGTTTTTAAAAGTAAACATTCTTGAATTTTACTAGAAAAAGTAAAATAGGTTAGGAGATATTAAAAGTGTCATTCTTTTGTGTTTTTATACCATTCCAAATAAAGATGTTTACTGAATAAAGATGAAAAAACAATTTTTATGATACTCTTTATCTCTCTAAAACCATTGATAAGAGGACCGCAATTTGCGGACTACCTGGGGGACATTCCATGTACTGAAAAAAAAACAATAAAAAAGAACTACCAAAGGGTATGAGGGAGATGTCCTCTAGGTACTTTGCATATAATCGCCAACCAAAAACTTCTTAGTGGTTCTTTTTTGTCTTAGTTCAGTTATGATGTCTTTTTTAGAATGGTATAGAACAACCGAAAAGAATTACCAACAGGTCATCTGGTGGACATGGAATATCTTTTAGGTGCACTTTTATCTACTTACTCTTGATTGTGTTTTATGGAGCTTTTTTTATTACTTTTCTAACATAGTAATAAAATGAAAAACGCTGGTGATTCTGAGAGACATGTCTACGTACTTCGTTGTTGGTTGACTTCACTTAAAAAAATAAACAGTGTCGTAAGGACTATTGAACACAATTAGGAGTACCTAGAAAACTGTGTACTTGGACGATATTCCATATCCTCTATATCTTCTGATGGTTCTTTTATTTTTATTGTTGGTGATAAATAAACATTCCTATGCTAGAGTTTAATAAAAACGACCACTAGAAGGCCTGGGGGACACTGTTATCTGTGTTATACTAATTATATTCAATAATCCTGTTGACATTTTTGAAAAAAATTCCAAAAAGTATACGTTCTTGACTATTAATAGAAAAAGAGAAACAGTAAAATAAGACTACTCTAGAGGTTACGTTCATCTTATTAGTTGACGTAATAGAATAATTTGCAGAGTACCTGGAGGACATTCCATGTCCCCCAGACCCCCTGATGGCCATTCTTTTGTGTTGTTTTTATACCATTCAAAAATAGAGATTCGTACTGAATAAAAACAATAAGAAAGAACTATCAGAGAGTCTGGGAGACATAGAATGTTCTCCAGGTACCCTGCAAATTATGATTTTCTTATTGTTTTGTTTTACTTGGAGATATAAAGAGTGTCATCAAAAATATTCAATACAATTAGGAGTATGTAGATAACAGTGTACCTGGAAGACATTCCATGTCCCCCAGACCCCCTGGTGGCCATTCTTTTGTGTTGTTTTTAAACTATTCAAAAATAGAAATTCTTACTGAATAAAACAATAAGAAAGAACTACCAGAGTGCCTGGGAGACATGGAATGTCCTCCAGGTACACTGCTATTTATGTAATCCTAACTGTGTCTCATATCTCTTAGAAAAACCAACTAAAAAAAGTATAGTTTATTGAATAAAGAGAATAAAAGAAATCTGGGGAAGTCTTTAAGAAAAACCAATCAAAAAAGTATAGTTACTTAAGCACTTTGTACCTCCAGTTGCACACAAATTGCGTCCTTCTTTTGAGCACAATTGGTTCTAGATAACAGTGTGCCTGGATGATATTCCATGTCTCTCTGGTAGTTCTCTTATTGTCTTTGTTCAATAAACATCTGTTGCTGGGGACTAGGGGACATGGAATGTCTTCCAGGTACTTTAAAAATAATGACAAACCTAATAGTATTGAATTATTTGATGACACTTTTATTTCTGTAAGTGAAATCAACCAATAAAAAGATCGAAGTTTCCAGAGCATCCGGATGCCATTCCTTGTCCTCTAGATCCTCTGGTGCTTCTTTCCTTTTTATTGTTTTATATATTATTTTATTATTTATTAATCAGTAAACATTCCAATGCTAGACTTGAACAAAAACGACATAAAATAATGACCAACAGGGTATGGAATGTCTACTAGGTACACAAGACCACGAGGAGGTCAGGAGGAAAACACGAAAAAATAACGACCTGATGACACTCTATTACCTCTAAGTAAAATTACCTAATAAGATGAACGTAACCTCTAGAGTACCCTTTCAAGTATATCAACAGAATTATTGAATATAATTAGTATAACTAGATGACAGTGTCCCCCAGACCTTCTGGTGTTCGTTTTTACTAAATTCTAGCATGGGAATGTTTACTTATCATCAACTGTCGTCCAAGTAAATAGGTTTCTACGTACTCCTAATTGTGTTCAATAGTCCTTACGACACTGTTTATTTCTTTAAGTAAAATCAACCAATAAGAAGAAGGAAGTTCCTATAGTACTAGACCATATTTCAAGTCCCCCAGATCTACTGGTGGTCATTTTTTGTTTTTTTGCCATTCCAAAATAGATATATTATCTAATCACTAAAAATAAAAAAGGCCACCAGACGACCTAGAGGATATTAAATGTCTTCTTATTGTTTGGCTTTACTTTAATAAATGTAAATATAACAGTGTATTTGGAGGACACTTTATGTCCTCCAAACTTCTTGGTAGTCATCGTTTTGAGTTGATTTCTCTGAGTGAAAAGGCATGAAAAATCGTCCAGACACACAGTTATCTACGTAGTCCTAATTGTATTTAATAATCCTTTTGACACTGTTTATTTTTTCAACTGAAATAAACCAGAAAGAAGAACGTAGTTTCTGTGATACCTAGACCACATTTCATGTCCTCCAGACCAACTGGTGATCCTTCTAACCAGTTAACTTCGCTTAGAGAAACATATTGATTGATAAATATTACTGAACACAATTAGTAGAACATGAACATTAGTACACTTGAAGTAAATTTCTTGTAGTTTTTGTTTCATTCTAAGAAAAAATGCTATGTTTACTGATTATTAAAGAAAGTAGCTCCAGATATACAACGAGATTTTAACCTCGAAGATGAGCTCCGAAGTGATCAACCGATGACCCATCCACGCACTTCCCAAAGGTGAAAACCCACCAAAAAAGACCACTGTATGGTGGACAGTGGCTGGTGGGATTCAGTATCACTTTCAGCTTGTGGGCCAAACCATCACAGCTGAGTCTTATTGTGAAGAAATCGAGGGAATGTAGCGAAAATTGGGTCAGCAGCAGCCTGGTCACCATACTCCCCAGACCTCTCGCCAGCCGACTACCATCTTTTCAAGCACTTCAATAACTTTCTCACCGGTAGAATCTTCGCCAATCAGGAACAGACAAAAATGTTTTTTTTTTGCTATTCCAATATAGAGATATTATCTAAGGATTAACAATAAAAAAGGACAACCAGAGGACCTAGAGCCAAAAAAATTTAAATATAACAGTGTACCTGACGACACTTTATGTCCTCTGACTGGTACAGGGGACGTGGAAAGTCTTCACTCAGAATAAGTGAAACCAATTAATAACAATACCATGTTGCCCAAATGGATGGTTTGATAATAAAAGGATAATAAAAAAGAACTACCAAGAGGTATGAGGGACATGTAAAAAGTATCATCACTATAATTGAACGTTATCATCTCCTGGTGATTGTTTTGTGTTGTTTTTTTGTAATTCTTAAAAATGTATGTTAACTGAACAAATAGAAAACTTCATAGAGAATTATCATCCGATTTCGAAATATAATTGAAGTAATTGAAAGACTAGGAAAGTATAATTTATTGTCCTCCAAGTAGGGATCCCTTAGAGAAATAAATAGTATCAACATAATAACCAGAGAATTTGAGGGACATGGAAGGTCTTCAAGGTACATTTCATGTCCTCCAGACTACTTGGTGGTTATCTTTTTATATCGTTTCTATTCTATTCTGTTCTATTCTATTCTATTAACTGTGCAAATATAATAAAAAAATAACAAGTGGTTTGAGGCACATGGCAAATCCTCTAGGTACACTGACCTCTACGTTATCTCAATTGTGATCAAGAATATTTATATCTTTATTACGATAAGTAAAATCACCTAATGAGAGAAGTGCAATTTGTGGAGTACCTGGAGGACATGTCTCCCAGACTCTCTGGTAGTGCTTTCTCATTGTTTTTATTCAGTTAGAATCTCTATTTTTGAATGGTTTAAAAACAACATAAAGAATGGCCACCAGGGGGTCTGGAGGACATGGAATGTCCTCCAGGTACACTGTTATTTACATACTGCTAATTGTATTGAATATTTTTTATGACACTCTTTATATCTCCAAGTAAAACAAAACACATTCCATGTCTCCCAGATCCTCTGGTGGCCATTCTTTTATGTTTTAAACCATTCAAAAATAGAGATTCTTAATGAATAAAAACAACAAGAAAAAACTACCAGAGAGTCTGAGAAAGATGGAATGTCCTCCAGCTACTCCACAAATTGCACTGTTATCTATGTAATCCTAATTTTATCCAATAATCCTGATGACACTACTTATATTTTTTAGAAAACCAAACAAAAAAGTTTCTTCAATCATTAATTTAGAGAATATGGAATTTCCTCCAGGTACTCCATAAATTAGAGAAATAAAAAGTGCCATTTTAAACTATTTAAAAATAGATATATTTATTAAACAAAGACAATAACAGAAAACCACCAGGGGGTCAGTGGGACGTGAAAGATCCTCCAGACTCACTGGACCTCTTTGTTTTTCTAAATGAAACCAAAGTTCTCCAAACCCTCTGGCAATAGTTTTTAATGTTAATAATGTGTAAATACCCCTTTATTGGTAAAGAGTAGTTTTTGTTAGAATGGAATAAAGTCTATATGAAATTTACTCCACTTTATTTTGGAATGGCATAAAAACAACACATACTCTTCAGTAAAGCCAACCTATAAGAAGAGCTTGAATTTTGTCCATTTTTATGAGTCTATTTTAAACTGTGAACACCAGCTCAATTTAATCGAAGTAATCACCATTTCACAAACATAAGAATTGGGTCCTCTGTATTCGATGAAGTCGACGAAAGCCATTTTTTGCTGGTCCTGATTGTCAAAGGTTCTACCGCGTAGAAAGTTATCGAAGTGCTTGAAAAAAATGGAAGGCGGTTGGCGAGAGGTCTGGGGAATATGGTGGCTAAAGCAGAACTCAATTCGTTTAATTTTTGGATAGTGATTTGTGAAACGTGCGGACGGACGTTTTCGGTACATTTCGTCGATTTCCTCACAATAGGACTGAAAGTGATAGTGAATCACTGACCACCATACAGTAGCCATGGTCTTTTTTGGTGGGTTTTTGCCTTTGGGAAGTGCGTGGATGGCTCATCGGTGTCCAACCAGTGACTTGAACGTCTGTTATTGTCGAAGAGGATATCACATAGTAATAACCTGAAAAGAAGCAAAAAATTAAAATTTGTAAAAAATGAACAGTATCAATGTATATAGTCCGCAATTCTCCATCGATCAGTAGAATAAAAATGAGCTGCAAAAACACATGATATTAAAACGGACAAAACTTTTGAAACAACCTAATAATATAAACAACGAGTCCAGAGTACCTGGAGGACATTCCATGTCCTCCAAACTCTCTAGTGGCTAATTTTATTGTCAATGATCAGTAAACGTTTCTATACTAGAATTGAATTAAAAAAATTCTTGAATGATATGAAACAACATAAAAGAACGAACATCTGATGATACTCGTTGTTTCTTTTTTTTATTTAAATTCAAGAATATCTACTTTTAATAACAAAATAAGACTAAACGGTCTGTGGGACATTGAACGTTCTCATTCACAATACTATCAAGATTTTTACATTACAAATTTCCCATACACCCTGACATTTTTTTTTATTGACTTTGTTTAATAAATTTGTGCCATAATTTTATTGAATACAATTAGTATAATCTTGGTGGTCATCCATTTATATTGTTTTTACTAAGGACATGGAATGTCCTCTATGTAATCCGCAATCTATGCTCTTCTTATAAGATGGCTTCACTTAGAGAAATAAAGAGTCTCATCACGATTATTGAACACAATTATATGATAAACATTGTACCTGCAGGACATTCCATGTTCCCCAATCATCCTGGTGGCTACTTTTTCCAAATGAAAAATGAAATTTGGTCATAGTGTTATCAAAACTACGTTCTTTCTTAGGTTTCTTAAAGAAATATAGAATCTCATAAGATCTATTGAACACAATTAGTAGTAATTCTTTTATGATATTTTTATTACATTCCAAAATGGTAAACCTCGTACTGTACAATTATCTTGATTACTCTTTTTATTTCACCTAGTGAAGTCAGCTAGTAAAAACAACAAAATTACCTGGAGGACATTCCATGGCTTCTATACCATCTGGTGGTCCTCTTCTTTGTATTGTTAATGATCAGTAAAAATTACTTTGCTAGAACTGAATAGATACGACTCAAAAGAAATAAACGTATGAGAAGAGTATAGTTTGTGGAATATCTGGAATTACAATCAGTCAAAATCCCTTCATTGATAAAGAGTAACATATCTTTGATGAAGTAGAATAAAAACTACATGGAAAGTTCTCCAGGTTCACTGCTATCCACATTCTCCTAATTATATTCAATAATGTTTATGATACTCTACTTCTCTAAGAGAAATAAACCAATAAAAAGAAATTAATTTGAACGTATCTAGAGGACATTTCATGTCCTTTAAACCCCTGGTGGCCCTTCTTTTTTTATTGTTAATGGTCAAATATCTTTATTTTAAAATGGTACAAAAAAAACGAAAAAAGAATGACCACCAGGGAGTCTGTGGTATATGGATTGTCCTCCAGGTATTACTACGTAATTCTAATTTATTTTGACCTCCTTGGATTCTTGGATTGCGCCATGGGATATCGTCCAGATACACTATTATCTTCGTACTCCTTTATTCGACACTCTTTATTTTTTAAGTGGAACCAGCCAATAGCAAGTCTTTTTATCTAAAAACAAATTTATCTAATGACATCTAGGACTTCCATTTCTAGTCTATAAAATTTTCTTGTGGTACGTCCACTTCGATTCCATATAATTCTTACTTGCCCATCTTGCAGTACCAGGTACGTATGTTCTTCTTACAAATTGGTGTTTTTCTAGATTAAAACATTAAGCAATACATCCAAAAGGACATCAAATTAAAATAAATTACACAGTCTAACACGATTAATTTCAAGGAACACACAGTAGCAATTGAAACACAAGAAACCATAATAAATAACAATTTCCAATGCGAGAAACCTCCTGGTTCTGTGCGACGATTAAACAAATTGAAATAATGACAGCTTGCCTAACAATCGTTTCAATTTTTCCAGGCAAGTTTGTTCACAATCTAGTAAATTATAATCGTATTAAAAAGCAACGCAAACTTGTCATTTCTGGGCCCATTATACGCCGTATTGAGTGAGAAATTTCCCATACAAAGGCTGTTAATAAATTTAATAAACGGTTGTTTCATGAGACGTCTCGGTTTCAGCGCAGCGCCTGAAAAAACCCGAGTGTAATAACATCGAGTTTATGAAGTTTTTGCCTCGGAGAAAAACCTG
>JAUIMW010002709.1:0-10354 GCA_033557785.1 Enochrus cinctus | reverse complement strand
GCATGTACATGCTTTTAACATTCCAAGTGCCAATTTTCATTAGCCTTCTGCAGTTGGTCTTTGGTATGTTTGTGTTTGTCCTCGTGGGTATTCTTCGAACCCCTTGACCATTTAAGGTCTGCCACGGACTAGGGGCCATTTCTTTATTCTTCATTGCCATAATTGTTGTACTTGAGAATTATAATGCGGTAGTTTCTCCTTGCTTTCCGCATCGCTGTACAAACGCCATTCTGTGGATTCCACTCCGTCGTTTGTTATCTGATTCACGACCGTCAAAGTAAGAAAGAGCTGACTGCCCTGCGAGGACCAGTTGTCTAGGACCGTCTCCAGTCTAAGACTCTCGACGCAACCGACTCAGACAAAAGGTACTACCTCTACAATGCAGCCCATACACCCCCTTTTCATAAAGCTTCCTTTTCTTACGTATAGCCGTAATTGTTTTCGAGAACGTTATCTGTATATTTTCTTTAAGGATATTATGCATATGTTTTAGTGCATCAAATTTATCAATTACTACAGCCAGCAGGTTGTCCAGTTCTCGTAGAAATTGCTCCTTTTTCACTGCATTGCTGTTACTTGTTGTGTAAAGACAAAGAATAACTGAGTTAATCTTCCTTATCCTAAGAGCGCTACACTCTAATACCAATTATTTGCTTCTGTTTTTCAGGTTGGGTACTTCTTCAAAAGGAATGTCATTTCTAACGAAGATACAGCTACCCCCACAAATGAATTGACTTCTTGCAAAGCAGGAGCCCAATGTGTAATTTTTTATTGTTACAGTCATGAACTCGTCACTTATAAGCCAGTATTCTGAGAAGGCCAATATATCTGGAGGTTCGTCCAGGTTTTCAAGAAATACCTCAAGTTTGTCTGTTTTATTACGTAAACAGTGTATGTTGTTATAAAAAATTGTTACCGAATTTAATTTTGTAAAATTTTTGCTTTGTGATTGTTTGTTCCACACCTTTCCGCTTTCATTTGTTACATTTGTTAAACTGTAACGCATGTTATTATATACTTCATTTTTGTTTTTCACGAAAAAAATTTTATCTCGAAATTTCGATTCCATTCGGTCAGGTGCTGTCTTTCAGCATGTCCTCCTTTAATTTCCAGGGTGCACCAACCTTAAATGAGTTATAAAGCCCTTTGCCAGGTATTATTTCAGATAAATGTTTCGCCATTAAACTTTTGAGTTAGGTATTTATTAAGATCTTCGGTATATGTTGGAGAATACCTGGTTACGAAGAACCATGCCCTTCTAGTCACACTTATGTTATCATTGTTATTGGGTCCTGGTTACTTATTTTTGGCATTCGCGATTCTTCGTTATTTACATTTTAAAATATCTTCTAGTTTATTTATTGTTACTGGCTCCCAAAGTGCACGATTTAATTGATTTGATGTTATTTGTTTAATATTTTGAGTGGTATTATTTATTTGTTGCGATGTCATGTTGTTTACTTTAGCCCCTCCTTTAGCGTTTGGCTGTTGTGTTACAGAACACTCTTTTTGTTTCTTCTCATACGAACGCACTAGATGGCGCTCCCAAATTTTGTTGGCTTTTATTTACAGTTTCTGCATAACTGACTTTTGAGGTTAACCCTGATTGTCTATCATTTACTATGTTAATTAATAAGTTCGTAAAGTAGATAAATTGTATCTCGTACTTCACTGATCATGGTGTCCTTTTCTTTCAGCAGGGTTTCTATATACATATTATCCATCTGCAGAACATCAACATTGACGTTGTTGTTATTCCCATCGGTAGTAGGTTTCTCAGAGCACAAAATCGTGTTCGTATTCACAATTCTAGTTCCTTTCATGCGATGTAAACATCCTGAATGGACAATCAGATTGCATGTTATGCATTTTAGTCCACTTGACGCTGCTTGGCATCACGGACACTTTTTATTATTCGATTTTTCACTAGAGCTATTGTCATCGCGGTCATCTTCACCCGCCATTGTCTATTTTCCCTTATTCCACTGTGAACGTAAGTGGAAGTTGGTTGTAAATTAAAAAAAGAATCAAAAACATACGTAATTAGAAAATAACATGTGCTAAAATAAAAAGTAACTTTGCTCAAATGTCTATGATACTATATGCTGTCTTGTCATTATCGCTGTCGTACCTACATATTTACGTCAGTTGGGGTTTATCCATTCGTAACTTTTAGTTATTTTACTTTATGTTGTTTATTATTTTTATTATTTTTTTAAAAAATTACTTTCATTAATGTTCGTTGTTATTAACCCTTAACGCTCGATAAAACATCGCGCAACATCTTACAAAAGATACACAGCTTGATCATTAATGAACAATACCATTGTTCAGATGAAAGAACGGCAATAAAACAAGCAGTAGAGATTTTTATAATACCTTGTGCGCATTTTTATTTGTAAACTAAACGAGCGTGTACCAAATTCTTAAAAAACACCCTCATTGGGTAAAATGCGTGAACGCTAGGTACTATAAAAGTGCCTCTACCGTTTAAGTTTCATTGCCGATCTATCGCCTGAACAATGGTATTGTTCACTGACAATTGTTATGTTGCTCGGTTTTGGTGTAAACGCGGGATTACAAGAAAGAGAAATATAAAAATACCTGTAAAGGTACTGTAAAGGAATAAAACTAAAGATATTGACTGAAGTACTTTATTGATGAACCTATATGTATGAATTAATTTTTATAATTTTTCATGGTATGAATTTTTTCAAAAGAATTCCCTAAGTGTAGTGAAGGATTATCAGGACATGTGGAGCAATATGTCGTAGTTTGTTTACGTCCTCCAACTTGTTTCCTATTGGAACATACCCGGCAATCTTTTTTCTTTTCAGAACGTAAAATATGCACTTTTCAATTTCAGACGTGATATGTTGTCCCTGGGGTTTCCTTTTCAATTGAAAATCACCTCTTAGTTGTATAACTAGCTTCTTAACAAATTGTAAATGATTTAAGGGTTTCTCCTTCGATTTTCATAACACATTTTCATATATGTCCCCTCAGCGGAACCTTTCGATTTTTATAGCATTATTAGATAGAGCGTTAAGGGTTAATATATTGTTACATTCTGAGTAATGTAAACGATTAACTATTATAAGCTATTCGCGGAGAGATTACAATATTTTACGCTCGTCAAGGAGAATTAGGAGAGTTAATTCAAGAAAGTAACTATATTATTCTTCTTATAAATAAATCGATGCTTAATTTCTAGCCACTTAATTAAGGATATGTGAATAAGGAAATGCACTATACTCTACCTCGACACCGGGAGTTGGGAATATTTAAATATCTCTTTAATACTTTTATAAGTTTAATCGCTCGATAATAAGAAGATAATTAGTAACTAAGAGAAGTAAGGAAGTGTAGCTAAGAGTAAATTGATAGCAGTGCACCTGGAGAACATTCCATGTCCCCCAGACCCCCTGGTGGCCTTCTTTTATTTGGAAATATCAGTAAACATCCCTTTGTAGAAGTAGAATAAAAACAAGAGGAAAGAAGGACACCAGAAAGTCTGGGAGGCATGGAATGTCCTTCAGGTGCACTGCAATCAACCTACTCCCCACTGATACTTAAATATCTCTTAAATACTTTCATTTATTCGAGTTTGTGTAAGTTTAATCGCTCGATAATAAGAAGATAATTAGTAACTAAGAGAAGTAAGGAAGTGTAGCTAAAAGTTCATTGATAGCAGTGCACCTGGAGGACATTCCATGTCCCCCAGACCCCCTGGTGACTCTTCTTTTATTTGTAAATATCAGTAAACACCTCTCTGTAGAAGTAGAGCAAAAACAATAAGGGGTCTGGGGAACATGGAATGTCCTCCAGGTGCACTGCAATCAACGTTCTTCCAATTGATATTTAAATATCTCTTTAATACTTTCTTGAAAACGAGTGTAAAGAAAGGAAAAATAAAGGGCCTAACTTCCAAAGCGTTGAGCCGGGTGAAAGTCCTTTTGGGGTGAACGGAATGAAATGAAGGAACAACTTACAAAACAAGAAAGAATAATATATTAGAATTAGAGAAAGAAACTGCAAAGAAGAATTTGATAATAAGAGGGGTAGAGAATGAAACAGATGAGAAAGAAAATATCGCCCATCGAAAGGTTATAGAGATTAATGAAAAATGGGAGTAAATATAGACGAACAAATGGACATAGAGGGAGTAAGCAGACTAGGAAAGTTCAACAGAGACAGAAATAGACCAATAATGCTCAAACTAACAAAACAAAGTACAAAATACGAATATTTAAGAATGCAAAAAGACTAAAGGGACAAACATCTGGGTAAACGACGATTACCCAAAGGAAGTATTAGAAGAGCGATCGCGGTTGATGCCACAGTTAAAGGAGGCAAGAAGAAAGGGTTACTTGGCAAGAATTAGCTACAACAGATTAATGATAAAAAAAGAGGAGGAAAGAGAGGAAGGGTGAGAAGAAAAGGGACAGAACAGAACAAAGAGAACAGTAAGCGAGAGATCACCAAAAGAAGACCCTCTGGAAGCACAACTAACGATTATATATTACATAATTTTTGAGAGAGAAAAGATATGATATGGGAAGCGATCATTATTTGTTGGCTGGTGTAGTAAGAGGCAGATGCGACGTGAGGTATATGAAAGAAGGTACTAAAGAGAAGAGAAATGAGGGAAGAGAAACAATAAGAAGCTATATACTGCAAAAAGAAGAAATAGCAAAAATATTTGAGAAGAGAGAAAGCGAAAGAACTGAACATAGAAGAAATGTAGGATGTCCTAAAACGCATAATGGTGGAGGCGGCAAGATTGGAATGTGGAACGAGCAGAAAATGCCAGCACAAAAAACAAACAGCCTGGTGGAACGATAAGATTCGAAGAGAGGTAAAAAGAAAAAAAAAAAGAGAAATGGCTTCAATATACGAACAAAAGAACCGAAACCAACTATGAAGAATATAAGAGACAAAGATCTAAATTGAAACAATTAGTAAGAGAGTCAAAGAAGAAAACATGGGAAGAGTTTGGAGTGGAAATGGAAGGACACAGCAAAAATAACGCGAAACTGTTCTTCTCGGTGTTGAAAAAGGTGAGAGATGAAAAAAGAGAAAACCTACTTTCAATCAAGAATGAAAGAGGAGAGTTACTGAGAGAAGAGAGAGAGGTGATGAAGCGATGGAAAGATTATTTTCAAAAATACTGGGCGCGGTACAGGAGGAAGAAGAACAAGAAGAGGAAGAACAATTAAATGAAGAAGACAGGTCGGATGAAGGGATCACCAGAGAAGAAATGGAAAATGCTATAAGAGAATTGAAAAATGGGAAAGCACCAGGTACAGAAGGAATAACGGCGGAGGTGATAAAAAACATGGGAAACAGTGCAAAATAGATGCTCCTCAAAGTACTCAATAACATCTGGAGAGAAGAAAAAACACCTAAAAAGTGGGAAGTATGACTAATCGTACCAATTTTTAAAAGAGAGAAACAAAAATGAAGGTGTATATAACTATATACAGACCAATCCTCACATATGGATGCGAAACGTGGGTACTAATAAAACGGGAGAAGAGCAAAGTGGGAATCTTGGAAATGAAGTACCTTAAAAGGGTGAGAGGGTTGACGAGGCTGGACAGAGTGAGGAACGAGGAAATTAGGAAAGAGGAAAGGGTGGAACCGATAGAAGAGGGTTTGGGAGTGGCAACATCCTGCAGAGGCGGGGACCTCTCGTTCTGGACAAGCATTTACTGCTCATATTTCTTATCTTTTTGGAGTTGTGAAATCGTCCTGGTGGCCCTTTTATATCTAAATTGTACTGAGTAAGTGAGAAGAAAAACCCCAAAATTGGATTGATGTCAGCTTGTGTGTCTCTATTTAGAGAAATTGTACATACTTTTGCAGATAAAAATTATGTTCTTCAATATGAATTGACTGAAGATCAGATGATACGACGTGTGACTTGGTACCACCAGAAACTAATAAAGTTTGATTAGGAACAATTTCGGTATGTGGACACACCAATAGTTGTCTGAAATACCATGCAGATCGAGCACTCTTCCAACCGTCCAGAGCTTGATCCATTTAATTTTTTACCTTAACCAAAGTATATCACTTCGAACTGCAATGTGTGGACAGTTTTTTAAATTTTTTTGTTGTAAACACAATCTCAAAAGAAAGCTTGAATACAGCTAGTTTATTGCATTGCATTCCTTCTGCTTGCACCATATAATAATAAAATAGCAATAAGATAATTACATAATCAGAATAATTTTACATAATGTTAGAATTAACATTAAACACCAAATCTTTATGTGAATGATGTATGTACATTAAAAAAGCTTTGGTAATTCAAGTCATTATCAGTTTAACTCAAATTTAATCTCCAATAAAAATGAGGTAATTAAAATCATATGACCAGTTAATTAACAAATCTTGTTTTACAAGTTTATTAATACTATATAGTAATACAAAGCAATTTTGAAAAATGGTACCAATTATAGTTTGATGGGAGTGTTCAACCTCATTTATTTACACAATCAAGATATCACTACCTGGCTTCAGCAGGATAAGCTTTAGATTATAAAGTGGATGTGCATTTCTTTTTTCTTCCGCAGCTCTCAGGGCTAGTGAAGAAGAAGTGGAAGATTCAATGAAGAATTTTTCATAGGAAATTAGGTCTCTCGAACACGAGCTCCAGAGTAGTTAAGAGCCTTTGTTAAATAGAAAAGCAGTAAAACTGGGAATTCTTTATTGGCCCACAAAGTCTTAACAGCCCACATGCCAAGGAAGGTTATGGTTGGGAGCATTATAATTCAAAAGAGCTTTTCCAGTATATGGTTTGAAGACAATAAAATTAAAGATTAAAATTGAGCGCTAATGGCAAATAATTAAGTGTCTATAAACCAACACTCCACTCATATGAGGTGGTTTAAGGAGGTCGCATATTAAATTCCTAAAGTTTAATAACTAAATACGACAATGCAAAATTTAGTGTTGCCTCCACAGTGGGGGTATTGAAATGCACACAAAACGCAACACACCTCGGTATAATAACCCATAAACGAAATACACCGAATATAACAAATAGAACATAGAATCATCCCATAAACGGCTAATATAACCAGCGCTATCCTCCAAATTGCAACAGAACTACCTCCCAGTTCGGGCACCTGCTATCAAAACTCACTTCCAAGAATTATAGCGGCATAAAACACAGCTCTAAACTGCAGTCCGCACATGCATTTCCCCCACCGCCAAAGTCGTAAATGATATACCCTTTGCCCCGCTTTGCGATGCAATCCTGCACAAACTTCACTTCACATTGGCATTGCAAGACTGACAGTTCATATCGTTCCACTCAAAGAACCGTCGCAAGTGTGCTTTGGAGACAAAAAACAAACTAGACGCTCACATGTTTCATAAGCTGTTCGATCTTGCGGTGCTGTGCCCGATCACGAACTAACCTGTTGCGCTTTGGCGCTCAGTTTCAAAACTTTTCCGAACTTTTCGCTGTTGTGTCACACTCTCAATTTTTTTTGTGTTTCTGTGCAAAAAAAGACATCCCGACCAAAACACCAAAAAAAAGTTCTTTTCTGTGTTCCCCCAAGTGTCTGTTTTTGTGTTTCTTGAATCGTTCCGACAGTGTCATTAGCTCCTGACCTCCGCACGCGCTTCCACATTCACATGTTACCGGCGTTTTGAAAGCGCGCTCCCAATTTAGAATCATGTCGGATACTCAGGACTACGAGCAAAAAATGGATATAAACTCATCGAGCACCTCGGCCTCCCCCAGGACCCCCCCGAACTGTGCCAGATGCCGAAATCACAGGATGAAAATCGCCCTCAAAGGCCACAAGAGATATTGCAAATACCGCTCGTGCAAGTGCGAAAAATGCCGGTTGACATCCGAGAGACAGCGTGTGATGGCAATGCAGACTGCTTTGCGACGGGCCCAAGCTCAAGACGAGGCTATGATGAGGACCGGTCAATTGGCAGCAACCCCGCAAAAAAGCCCGTCGCCCGTCAACACGCTGGAAAGGAGCCTGGATTGCGACTCTTCGGCATCCTCGCAATGCTCCACAAGCGCTGGCGTTTTGAGCAAACTAACGCCTCTTGACACACTTCCTTCTACTACTACTGGCCCGATTGGAGCAATTGGTAAGTTTGTTTTCGCCAATTTTCCTTTAAGTTACGTGCACGCGGTGCAACCTTGCTTGATTGAGATATTTCGGTGGCGGCGGACAATGCACTCGCACTGCGATGTTCAATGAATGCAAGGATTGGGCTGTTTTTTAAATTTAAAGGGTACCCGGCGTGTTTGGTATCAAATTGGAGGTAATTGTGTGAAGAAGCGCAGGAGGAGCCTCGCTTTGTAAATCTGTGTGAATCGCAACAATTTTTAAACTTACTAAACATAGCTATTACATGGTAATTTGAATTGTATACGTGCTACGATGATTCACATAACAATGCAGGTTTAAATTTATCGAGCATGTAGTACTAATTTGCCAACAATTTTTAAAATAACTTGATTTAATACAAAATAAACGTTTTTTTTGTGTTAAATCGCTTTATAATTCTATGAAAATTGTGTATTAAAAGGAGCTTTTTAGTTGCGATTTATAATTAAACCAATCATTGAAAAAATTAAAGCGGAGGATAATAAGACGTTAGCATTTTTTTATGGGCCGAAAGTGTTATTAATTTAAAAATATTAAATATTCTGTTTTAATTACAGATTGTCTTAAGTCGCGTATTCTAGTAGTGAGAAGAAACTGCTGTGTTGGTAACCTTTAGCAGAATCGAGTTTTGCAAATAACTGTAATACTAGTTTTCAGATTATCATAAAATCCAAGTATTCATTTTCTTCTAAACTCTAGGAAAAAATTGGTATTACTATGTACTAACGCTTAATTAATAATAAATAAAAAAATACAATTACAGAGTAATCATTTGTAATTGTTATAAATGATTCAATAATCATCTGGTTAAAAAAATGATGCTTTAATTCATATTATTAAAATTATGTATCTGGCAGATTTACATGATAATTATTTATAAACACAAAAAAGTTTATAATTGATTAGTCGTGTTAATTGTGCCTTAGTTACCTAAATCTAGAGAAGCAGTACAATAACTGTCTTTAAACGGTCTTTTAATTAATTAAATTTCTTTAATTATTGTCCACGTTCCTCCTAAATAAACTTTCGCCTGTTGTGTTTTCTATTAACAGCGAGAGTCCCATATTACATACATTTGCATGAAAATGCGATTATATGTACAATTTCTATACACTTGTTATGGCAAGTAATGTAATATATTTTTTTAAGTGTTAATAATACTTGAAACAAAGCTACTAGTGACATTTTCTCCAATGCTAATGGTCTAATTGTATGTCACATTGATTTTACTGCAAAGAAAGCTAAAAAAAAGTTCCATGCTGAGACGTTAACATTTATTTTTTCCTTGTTCTAGTTGTTTATTATTTCTTCAGTATCATAATGTTCTATTTTTATAATGGAAGGTTTTGCTAATTTTCTGATGCAATTTTGTTATAAATAAACTAAAATAGTCGAACGATAATTATATTATTTATTTATTTTTTATTTATAGCATCTAACAAAAAATTGATTAAATAATTCAAAAATTGTAATTTTTTAATATTAACGAGAAATGACATTTCCATTTAAAAAAAGTTAAAGTCATTGCTAGTTATGGAAGATTTAGAGCATGGGTGGCCCACCTTTTCAGCAGCCGGGCCAAATTTTAAAAATAAGATTTGCCACAGGGCCGTACAACAAATTTTCCTTGTATTTTTCAAAGCATACAAGAAATATATTGTTTTTTTTTTAATATAACAAAAATGAGAATCAAACACATTTATTGGATTAGAGTTAGGCAATACAAAAATATAATACATTTTAGTGAATCGCCTGAATTTGTTTGTCTAACTAAGTGCATCAATGTTGATTTCCGTTGATGTACATGTTTCATCATAAATGTTATTTCCCTTGTAGACGATTATTAACAACATTTAGGCGACTAACTATATTGATCATAAATGCAAAGTCGCTAACCCACTCCTTGTCTTCAAATTCTGGGATACCTTTTGACTTGCTTGTGAAGAATGACTGTATTTCTTCCTTCAAATCAAACATTCGTTTCAACATTTTGTTATACTGTGAATCTAAAGATTTGAGTAACTCTTAGAATTGACGGTTTAACCTTTTGGACTTAATAAAGTTCACTATTTTGATGACCACTTTCACTACATGATCCATTTTAAGGGACTCTGTTCAGCTAATAAGGTATTTATTTGAATTCAAATAACATCTACATTTTCACGTGGCGCTAAACCTGTCACTGGATGGTTTGTTTTGCATCTGTA
>JAUIMW010002708.1:0-10354 GCA_033557785.1 Enochrus cinctus | reverse complement strand
ACTATCATGTCCTTAAACAAGGTAGCTAGCGTTTTCATCACGTCGGACTTTTCCAAGGTCTCTAGGAAGAGTTCCTCAAACTCTTGTCTCTGTTTCTGCGTGAAAACCATCGTGTATTTTGAACAAATTTATTAGAATATTTAAAAGTTAAAATTAAATAAAATACAATGTTCGGTATATTGAACGTATTGAACGGAGCCGACAGATGTGCGTCTACACACGTTGACCACACATGATGTAAAAAAATGTAAAATATATAGGTGATAAGTGTAGCGATACAGTTCAGCAATTTTTTGACTATAAGTTTTGTCGCCCTCATTAATTTTTTGTCCTTCAATGAAGTGACTTCAAATCCAGATTGGATCACGTTGATAGTGGTTCTTAAGGTTCAATTCTATATCCTGTATCCCTACTAACTTTATTACTTCGTGATAAACTTTCCATTTGAGATGGTACTCCTGAAATATTTTAGTTCCCTGTAAATCAGAATTCCGATATTACTAACCTGGATGTTGTTTTCAAAGTTTTTTCTTGTGCTGAAAATTAATTTTTTTTTAGTTAGTTAGTTTTACACTTTTCAGGTGATGCGCATGAGATCCTTTCATTTACCAAGTTATTTAACTTGTTTAGATTATTGTTAATTTTCGAAACCATGTACCTTATGTTGGATCCAGATGTGTATATACTACAGTGTTGTTGGGGTACTGTATTATTTCCACTTCTTTTATCATACATTGATAGAAATCTTGCACGAACATGTTGAACAACAATGGGCTTATTGTGAAACCTTGTGGCACTCCTAGATAAGTAATTTGGGGCCGATTTATGTTACTGAAAGTGTCCTTCACATAAATTTTACGATCTGTTAAAACTTATTGGATGTAATTTATAAGGTTGGGATGTAAATTCAATTTTCAACAAGTGAATTAGTATATTGCGGACTACCAGGTCATATGCCAAAGAAGAATCTAAGAATATAGCTATTGTAAATTGGGAAAGTGAAATCGACTTTATCACAGAGTTTATGAGGGTGCATACGGCTTCTTCTATCCCCATATTCTTACGAAAATCAAATTGAGCATTACAAAAAATCAATTTTTCCAGTACGAGTAAACGCATGTTAGGACTAAGTACGGCAAACGACTAAACTCGTTTCGATATCAAGCGTATTATGTATTGGCCGTACATTATATACCTACTGTTGAGCGATTGAGAGTTGGCGAGTGCAGGACGAAGTGGAGCAGAGGAAAAATTCCCGCTTTGGGAACATAGTGTTTACGTACGTATGTCTATTATAAATGAGCATTTACTCGGGCATTTTAATTTGACCAATCATGTGCAAATTCCTTGGGCTCAAAATTTTTGGGACCGAAAGAAACAAAAATGTAAGAAAAATGACCGCTTTCTTACGAAATTTTCCAGTTTTCCTTAGCAGGTAGAAAGGGCTACGACTCTGTAACTATTTACCCCAACGATCTTTGTCTTTTTTTCCACTTTTCTGGCAGAAGTGACCCATTCAAAATGTCGTTTAGGTAGTTTTGACATTGTCAGGTAGTCCTTCTTATTATATAAAACTACCTTGAGTTCGTCTATTGTAATTGGATGGAAGTGTGTAACGTGCTAGAGTGATAAATTACGGTTGTCGGGGTTACTTTGTCTAATATTGAGTGGTACAGATGGCCATTCGAAGACCTCGGGGAAGGGTCGTTTACAAAAGATCCTATTAGGAAAGCATTAATTTTTTTCCAAATCAGTGCTATACTAGTTTTGCGACAACATAATTTTGAATTCTTCTGGGGTCAAAAAGTCGACCTTCTCTTGAATTCTCCTGGTCCAGTCTTGAAGTTTTTTACATTAAAGGGGATTCCCTTTTTCAAAAACATTTTGTTTAAGCAGACAATATCAATTTTGTTGTGATTTATTAAGGATATTACTTCATTTTTCTTATTTCTAATACCTCTACAATTCCGTTTGTAATTAGTAATTTTTTCTGTTAATTTCGTGAATTCTGAATTTCTTCTGTTATATACTGTCTGTGATTATGGATTTTTTCGTGGTTTCTTTGGAGTAATTTGCATATTTTGAAGTTAACTTTTGAGCATGTTGTTTGCAATCTACTGACTTTCTCTTATTATTTTTCGGAAGATAGGAAAACTCGAAGGTAAAATTTTTCGTAGGCCTCTGAATACGAAACGTTTTCAAATGCCATGAGTTTTCTTTGCAGTGGCCACATACCTCCCTTCTTTTTGCATTGACCTTTGATGTGTCCAAATCCTAGACATCTATAGCATATTATTACTGGATATACGTAAATGTCCGTGTCCTACCCTCAAACTATGATGTCCCGTTGACCAATATTCTCCTATTTAATCTACGAATAATTACTATTTTCTTGTGCAATCTCATCCATAAGTTCTGTTAGGTTTGAGCCTATACTTCTAAGAATACCTTGACTAGTCATTAGATTGTTTTTCTTTAGGTGCTCGTTATCCAGTTGACTATTGGCGTGAGAGTGTAAACCATTCTACACCCACTTTATTATTTTTTTTTTGTAATTGACTTTTTATTCTTTATACTTGTTTCAAGATTTTTCCAACTGTGATTGAACGTAAGTTACCTATTTTAAGGGTTTCGTCCTTGGCTTTTTGTGTAAATATGGCGGCAAGTCATTATGTTTTCAAATCAATCTGGGACTGTTATTTAACAATTATTGGCTTCTATTAAGTTTATTTGCTGTGTATTTGTTTTGTTTTTTAATTTCGTTGGCATTTGTTATTGCCTTTTAAGAGATACTTAGGAATCTACATTTTAGGGCGAGAGATTCGCCTTCGGCTTGGAACAAAAATCAAATCAAATTAATTCGTACCAAAAAACACCCACAGATTTTTAACGTTGACTCAACTATTGCATATCACAAAGCATACATACAATATGTTTGATGTAATAATTATTATATGAACTATTATTGATACTCTTTTAATTCGCATAACATTAACGAAGTCAGTGTATGTGGCAAGAAGCCTGCCATAGACGATCATATTTTCGCTAACAAATTTCATCATAATTTCCTTAAGCATATTTACAAAAAAAATAAGGCTGCTGTAATTCAAATTTAGTTTTCATTATTTTTACAATTATATGACTTTAAAAACATGCCAGTTAACGAATTTATGGGACAATTATCTCTAAGCCGGGCTTAATAATGATATTTGAAAACAGTGAAATTGTGGCTGCAGCAGTGACCTTGTACGAAACAACAATCAAAACGCTAGCGAAAAATTATTGAACTGTAGCATTAAAAAACTGCACAATCATAAGTACCATTATAACTCATGGAATAAACTTTCATTCATACAAGAAAGATCTCCGACAATACCATTTATCATGTAGTGCATTAGGCCTAATTATTTTTCTTTCGCAAATACACGCCAGCCATCAAACAAAAAAAAAACATTTCCTTCAGTGTTTTATTTACCATTACAATTTCAATCTAATATTAATTTAAGTTCAGAAAATAATTACAATACATTACCTAAAAAATATCCTGCACGGTATATAACTTGTAAATTAATGGTGTTTTTACATAAAAGGATTTGCCACCATTCTACGCAGAAGATGATTACATTGACCGTTTTTGTTGTTGTTGCCATGTAATGTACAACGCAAAGGGTACAAGTTTTGCCTCAATATCTTCCTACTTAACATGAGTACAGTTGGCTTAAATTTATACTAGAAAATGTAAATTTTCTATCATATGATACAGTTTTGATATGCATTCATTTTTGCAATTTTCATTGAAATAACATTGTCCGGAAATAAAATCTAAATACTTTTTAGATTTTATATCTATTCTTTTAACAGAAAGTGTATATAGTTAAATATTTTAACTACTAGGTATACCGGCATGAAGTGACCATTTTATTGTGAAAATGAAACAGTAATTTTGAATGGGAAAGTAAAAAAAATTATTCAAGTATTGACCATTGCTTTTTACACATTTACACCTTTCTGAGAATTTGTGGATACCACGCCAATAGAAATGTTCGTCTTTTGAAGACACCCAATTTTCGACTTCTTCGTAGGGATGAAAGTGCTGATCAGCCCCATCAAAAAAAAAACAAATAATAGTCGGAAGGGGCCAAGTCTGCTGATTACGACGGGTGGGCTAGCAGCTCCCACTCAAGAGCTTTGATTGTATCCTAAACCGGTTTTGTTTTATGTGAAGGCGTATTGTCGTGTAACAAAATTACATTTGTTAACCGTAGCGATTAGATTTAACAGTTTCACCAGACTTTAGAAGTTCATGATACATCACACCTTTCTGATCCACAGAAAACACAGAGCATTGCCTTCTTGCCGAAACGATCAGCCAAAAAAAAAAATTAAGGCTCGTTCACAAGAAATCTATCCCTATCCACACATTTGCATCTTAACGCTCAGTTCATACCGGTATACCTCGTACTATAAACTCACTTGTATGTAATTATTTATTAATAAACTAAGTATTATTTTAAGTTATTAAAAAACGATAAAGACATTAAAATTTTAAAAACCATCACTACGAAAAAATAAATACTATATCTACATAATTTACATAAATAATGAGATTCGTTACCCTAATTGCATTGAACCCAATTAAGGCAAAGAAGAATTATTTAAAACGAAATAAAATAAATCAATAATTGACAAAATGTTTGTAGCTCTTTTACGATTACTTTACTATCCGATTCTTAATTCCATTACCATTTTCTTTGCAACATAACCTACATCGTAACAATATAAAGAAATTGTTAATAGTTTCTTTCAAACTTTAAAAATCATTATCAATTCCACTCAGATTCAGATATAGAAAACCTACTATTTTTGCACACGACGCGTAGCTAAGAGTACATGGTACAATTGGTAATGATCAAGCTCCAGTGGTTTTTCTAATCCATTTCAATTTAGATTGGACCAGAATCGAAGGCTTTAACCGGTCTTTCGATTTCAACCCCTCTCACAGCCACGGTCTGTTGTAATCATTGCTGGATGCCTCTACAATATTAATTAATTGAGTTTCTCCGTAACCGCTCTCTCCTTTTATAGTTTCGTGAACGTAAAGCTCAATTAACATTGATTTTATAGACAATATATTGCAGTGGCCTGTGGTCTATCGACCGTAACAGTTAAGAACCCTAAATTGCGAAATACAGCTCACCAACAAACTACACTTATTAGTGATATATAATATTACAATCGAAATTTTATTGCTTGGAGAGATTACCACAAATTTCTTATAAATAAAGGAAAACTAATAACGTTCAGTGTAAGCGTGGAAATTGCCACGTCCAACATAATTCGCTGTGATAGATAATTTGCCTTTCATCAAAATATATTATGAGAAATAAAACAAATAGGCGGAGTGCTTTTAATTGATGAGAAGGCCCAGTGACCAATGGACACTCCTCACTCTGAAAAGTTATTCTCTATTAAGGAAATGTCTTCTGGTGTCCATGGTCATTAATAAATACAAAAGGACTAATGTCTCAATGTCTACACCTAAAACCTTAGTTTCAAAGTTCAATTTGACAATAGATTATAGTACATCTCTCATAAGAGTTTCTCGTTATTTATGCACTAAATTATTAATTTTTATACATATTGCTTATAGTTTTTAGAATTACGATCTGCTCACATACTTGAGAACTATGAGAATATACTTCTTCAAGTTATTCTAAGATATAGGTAGCATCTTACATATTTCCTTTATTGATATTAAATATTATATAATATTAAAAAAATAAAAGAAAACATTTAGTTAAACATATAGTGTATATTATGCTATAGGTAACGTACATCTAATTTTACTTTCATTTCAGAAAATCTAACCGTATTTCATACAATTTATTTTCAGTGTTTAATATTAAATAACATTATGGCTGTTCTTGGAAGTTCAGCTTACGTCAATATTAAAAAGCTTCCCTTCTAATAACTCAATATAATGGAACAACCAGAACTGACACTAATACATATTGTGCGGTAGAACACGTTTAAGCATATTTCAGCGAAATGCGTATCAGTGAAATATTTTCGACAACAAATGCCTCAGTAACTTCTCGAACTATCTTCAAGATCGAAACATTTCATTATTAATACATTTTTACCGAGTAATATCACGTAACAGGCGAAATAATTTTTTTAGTGTTGTAGTTAAACTATCTGGGGTATAATCCGTTGCGTATTCTGCTGAAAATTTCGTGTTTCGAACCAACAAACAAAATATTTTTATGCGACAAACAAAAATAGTGTTAATTTTTATATATTCATCATAATCATAATTCATAGTAATCTATATGAGTGACACCGAATCGCATAGCGAAAAAGTGAAGATCAAAAGAGTGATTGGTGTGATTTTAAAATTAACGTTTTAATATTTCATCGAAATAAAAAAATATACCCACAAACACAAATGTTTCAATTATTCTGCTTGAACTTCCTCATGGCGTATGCATATCATGCATATACATGTTATTACATATTGCCGTTAAGTAGTTTACAACATCAACGTTGTGTCATCAGCCTGCTTTGCTGTCAATTAAACTGGAAGCCAACATTTCTCTACATATCCATTATAAATTAACTCTTGAATTTTGCCTTCGTAAATCATATTTTGATGCATTTTCTTACAAATTGCGTTTATTTATTATGCTATGTTACGAAAGAATGAATCCCTTTTTGTAAAAAAAAACCCATTAAAATCAATATTGGTCGAACATTTTCAAAACATTCTTTATTTTATAATATGATAAAATGCGGTGTATTTCTAGATAAAAAATATCTGCATTGTGAATAATGTTGATATATTTAATTACTTTCGTTGCAGACAAACCTCGTTTGTAAAAGTTTGTATGATATCAAACAATTACTCCAGTTTGTGAGCTTGCAGCAGACTAATAATTTGAGCGACAAAATAACACGCAAAAACAAACTTCCAGTTACTGCAAGTCGCTATTATTTTTATTGATTTATGATAAACATACAAAAATTGCATTTTTAACTAGTATGTTTATGTACATTTTCAACTTTAATTTGTTTGCTCCGGGTACATGTAGATTTTTGATAATGTTTGCAATTTCTGATTATAAGTTACGGGTCAAATGCGTCGATAAAATCAACCTCTGAAGCGCCTGAAACGAGAAACTGGAAAGTAGGGGTAGACTGAAAATTTTTAAGCTTTAAATTTAAAAGGGAGTAAATTATTTTTCGGATTTTATAAAAATGTAGAAGTTAAAATCCTGTTGTTTAGAACCTGCAATTTTACGGCTATAAACTCATACTTCATGTTTTTATTACATATTAAATATTAATGATAACATAATAGCAATGATTTTAATAATGGATTTTACACATGTGTGCACAACAGTTCTCATACATGAAATTTTTTATAGTATTAGTTATTAATTCACCATTGTAAATAAAATTTTAGGCGTATTATTAACGAAAAAATTGACTTGACATATATTTAAAAAGTAATAGGTCTAATAACGAAGTTATAAATAAAGAACTTGTATAAATTTATAAACCACACTCAAAATATCAGATTTCCCGAGTCAGTTCTAATTTATTAGAGCTCCTACGAAATCCTTATGTCACACTTTAGTTTTAGTACCAAACACGGAGAAAGAAGGTAGGGTAGTTATATCTTTCATTTTCTAATAGGTGCTATACTTGTCAATAAAGTTTTTTATACTATTAAATAGCATTTGACAATCTAGGTATAAAAGGACTTTAATTTCAATTATTATTCTTCATCTTTCACGCTGAATTTACATATTGCGTTCATAAATTCTTGTAAGTGAAAGAACTATTAAGTATATTTTTAATAATAATAGACAAAGAAATGATATCTTATGTAGTAAATGACTAGGTTATTGAAGTAAATACATACAATATTAATATATTTTGTCATCTTACTAAGTCCATTTTATATATTAATGGGTTGCGATATAGCAAAATAGTTCCTATTGAAGGCAACTTTAAGTTTTTCTTCAAACCGTAGGCATTTATAGATTACCAATTTCTATTTAATAGTTTTAGGATTTTTTTGACAGGAATAACACTTATATGGGATGGTACTTCTAATAAATCCTTCTTTCCTTAGTGTTTTATTTTTAAGTGACCTTAGTTATTACATAATTCACTACAGTTGTTTATATAAATAAAAAAAATATCTTTATAAATTAATTTGACATTATCATTGTTTATATTTTTGTCAACATTTCTTAAATATCACTTTAATCTATAATCCATTTTCTTGGTTTTTATATTTCTAAAGCGTTAGTCTGTTTGATGCCCAATTATTGTGTGCACTGAATTCTACCAATAAAAATTTTAATTGCTACATTGTGTAAATGCTTGTTACGGTTAGGCTAGGTTCTCCTTTTTCAAAATAAGCATATCCTTTTTCACGTTTGTGCCCGGGGTTTTTTCCACTTAGCCCATTACTGTAGGGTGTTTAGGTAATTCGTATATCAACGTTTCCAAAAATGACAGTGCACATTCTGTAAAAGCTGCCAATAAGACCGGCGATTCAAAGTAATGTGTGATAAATCTGATTTCAGCAAAGAACTCTTTATCGGCTCGTGAAGGAGATAATGCACTGATATCAATGGTTGCAAGACCAAAGCTTATAAGACAAAGAGGACGCGAGTTCAGTAGTAGCGCTTCAGTTCGCATTAGAAGAGTCGCAAACTCCTCAAAAGCCATTATTTGATCGCCAATGACGCGAATCAAATAAATTTTTACCGACTTCACCCCTGCTTCTGCAAGTTCATTGAAATGCGGAGAACAGGGAGGATTAAAATACCACACGATATCTAGTTTTACTACAGCTTCCCGAGTTAATCTTGGAACCGATTGTTAGCACCTACAAAATTGGTGCCTTGATCGCTGTGTACTGCAGTGCAATTTTCCCGATAGGCAACAAAACAGAGAAATGCAGTCAAAAAAGTTTAAGATGTAAGATCTGAAACTACTAAGTGTATGGCTTTGGTGGCGCAACACACAAAAACACAAATGTAAGTCACAGCCTCCAACCTTGTACAGAATTTGGAAAAAAGAACCTGCATAATATACACAGATTTCCGAAAACGGCTCAATTAGATTCACTCAAAATGAAAGAAAATTAGTGGTGACAGCGATATAGGGTTTCCACGAAAGCAAATCATGCAGTTTGATACGCCTCGCTTAATCGCACGTCTTGCCGATAAGATCCAATATTGCTGGAGCAGTAGATTGGATAGAGTTCTTAGACCAAGGTGTAGAAACTTTATGTAAGCGTCCTCAATAACACAAATAGTCAATAGATGATGTAAAGGCGATAGCAGGGAATACGTTGCATTGAAATCCAAAAACATCCTCCCACTCTGGTACAACCCAACTCATCCAAAAGGGTTTAGGATTCTTGGAGCGACGATTTTTCGAACAATTGATCTTGTATCAAAAAATCTGCAGTTGAACCACATTAACTAAGGCTAAGGTAGCCATTTGCAGTTCGAACGACGAAATGTTTGCCGATGATGGCTGTGGTTTGTGCAGTTTTCTAAGTTTCCATAAGAGGATGATCTTTATACGGTTCCACTAGATATCATGCCACCAAACTTTACGGTTCCACTAGATATCATGCCACCAAAGGGAATGGCTACAAAGTTTGCTAGAGAAGATTCCACGCGAAGGGTTTTCCTGCGAAGGTACATATCGGCAGCAGCCCGGCTGAATGAGTGAAACGCGATTCGCTACAAAGTTTTTCCAACTCACTGGCAACTCAGACCGTTCGTAGATTGTGCGAAAGTTGTATGAAACTGTACTACTGAACTTTTCTAGTTCTGCAATAGAAACTGCTTCGAGCAATTCCATCCACGGGATATAAACCATTTTAGAAGGAGTAATTTTGGATTTATCACACACTCACTACATTATTGATGTTGCGGCTAACCCTGTTCGTGTTTCCAAAAAATCCAAAATTACCAAAAATTGCGAATGCATGCTTGCAGAGGCTCTAGAGGGGCATGTAGAGTTGCTACATTTACTTACCGACCTACGTGGTTAACGCGTAGACCTTGGATTGGTATTGCTAAATGTGAGTTACGCAAACCTAGTCGTTTGGCGCAGCTATGCGTAATGAGGTTTGATTGACTTAGCATATCGAACAAAATTCTCACTTGCCACTCGTTACCTCTATTATCAAAAACTTCAGCCTCTGCTGAAGAAAATAATACAGCAAAAACTGCAGTACCTGCAGCTCTGGTTTTGCACCTTTGAAGGGCATTCGCGAAACATATGCGTAGGGCTAAGGCAGTTTAAGCAGAGACGATTT
>JAUIMW010002707.1:0-10359 GCA_033557785.1 Enochrus cinctus | reverse complement strand
CTACAACGTTTATTTTAAAATTATATCACTTACGTGCATGAATATATTTTCGATAATTTTTCATTTTTCGTTTCTATTGGTCTTTGTATTAATATAAGCAACTGATACTACATATTATTGAGATGAAGGAAAATTAATATTCCCTTTTAATTATACTTATCCTTAAGAAGGATAACTACCATTTTTAAGGACAATATTTTCATTTTCAAGAAAAACGTTGTTCTTTTCAAGGATAATTTTATTCTTGTCAAGGATAACGTTATCCTTTTCAAGGATAATGTTATCCTTTTCAAGGATAACCTTATTCTCTTCAAGGATAATATTATCTTTTTCAAGGATAATGTTATCCTTGTTAAGGATAACGTTATCCTGCTCAGCGATAACGTTTTTTTCTTTCAAAGTAAAATACAGCTTTGGTAATATTTTACGATCTTCATCAACAAAGAAAGTGAAAGGCTCCTTTCGTATGCACACACACACGAATTCTCGAACGAGGCGACTCAAATGTTAAAAAGTAGATCAATAAAATCGATTTTTTGTTAGTGGTGCATTGTTAAGACATGGGGGGCGTAGCTCAGATGGTAGAGCGCTCGCTTAGCATGCGAGAGGTACCGGGATCGCTACCCGGCGCCTCCACACCATTTTCTTCTTAGATTGTAAAGACTTTTTAACATTTAATATTACAAGGTCTTTTACTATATTTATAATCTTTTTTAACTGTCGAGCCAATATCATTTTATCAAATTTCTTGGAATCCTAATTTCTTTAAATTATTTGACTGCTAGAGAAGATAGACAAAGTGAATTTGTGTTTTTAAAAGATTATCAATTGAATTTCTTAAATAATATCCGTTGCAGTGAAGATAACCAGGACCACCAGGAAGCCGGGGAGATAATTAAAGTCCTCCAAGTGTCTTTTATGTACCCTTAACATATTTTAAATCTGGATAACACTCTAAATATAGAGAAGAAGAAAGATATAGAAGACAATCTATTTCTGTTTTTTTTAACAATGAAAGAATGTCCTATGTCTCCCAGGAGATTGTTTTTTTTTTGTTTTATTGCAAAGGACTTGAAATGTCCTTCAGGTACTCTGTTATTTACGTTTAGAGAGTATATACAGTATTTATTTGGCGTATTTTACAATAATTACATTAGAATATAATTTAAGAAAGAGTATTATCAGGATTTTTAAATAAATTGGTACTCCATTATTTACTTTTTTCCTAGCTGTTAATCAAACTTAACTCATAGAAAGTAGTGCCTCTGTAAATTAATTCAATTGTTGAGAAAATCGTAAATAGTGAAGTTCTTGGAAAACATTCTATGTATTCCAAACTTCTTAATCTTCCTTTTATCATTAAAAAAAACAAGCCCTGTATAGAAATAGAACAAAAACAATTAAAGAAGGGTCATCAGGTGATCTGTGGGATATGAATATTATTCACATTTTAAATAAATTAAGATTATATAGAAAACAGTACACTTGGAGAGCATTCCATGTCTCCCAGGCCCCTTAGTGGCCTTAATCCAATTACCGAGAAAGTCGTAGTTAGTGAAGTACCTTCACTGCCTTTTCTGAGCATTTAATTCATTAAAAAAAAAATTATAATGTACTTAATTTATGTAAGTTCAACTCTTTTATCGTTAAAGGGTCATTTATTATTTATTTTAGTAAAATAGAACAAACAATTATTAAAGAAGAGCCACCAGATTTAAAATAAATTGAGTGTAAATAAAACAGTATACCTGGAGGACATTCCATGTTCCTCTGACCCAACTTTAATTTTTTTTTGTTCTATTTCAGTTAGGGATGTATACCACCGGTCGCCAGGGAATCTGGAGGATATGGAATGTTCTCCAGGTACTTCACTTTGTACTAATTTTCTTGTCTTTAACATAATTACTAGGGAATTAAAAGGAAGAATACTAAGAGATACACTGTTATCTACTTTGTTCCTACTTAATAGGTAAACTTACGTATATTAAGTTTATTAAAAAGCACATAAAAGACAGAGTGTTTGGAGGGCATTGTATGTCTTCCAAACCCCTAGGTAGTCCTTTTCAATTATTCTTTGTTCTACAGTAATAAAAGGATGATAAAAGATTTTATTTTTAAGTAGAAGAAAACCACTGGAGGAAATGGAATATTCTTCAGGTACTACTTTTTTCAGTACTTAAATTAATAATGCGAAGAAAACAGAATACCTAGGGAATATTCTATGGCCCCCACGCGTGTGTGTTGATAATCAGTAGAAATTATATTAGAAACCAAGTACCTAACGTACTTCTAATTTATGTTTAAAAATCTTAATAACATTATTCTTTCAAACTTTCACAACTCTACAATTTTAATTTTAAATTCAATTGATGTCGTTTTGACCTAAAGTTAAACACAATATGAAAGAAAGATCTTGGGTATCATGAAATGCCCTCCAAGTAATCTGCTATATACCTACTCATAATTGATGTCTCAAATACTCACCACGTCATCAGATGTTTATGTTTTATTTATTTGAAGAAAAAATAGAAGGATCAAAAAAGCTTTAAAAGATATGGAATGCCCCCCAGGTGCATAGTTATCTATGTACTTCTAAATCATATCTAAGATCTTAATAACTCTAAAGTTTAAAATTGTCAAGACACTACATTTTGAATTGTTTACCAATCAGTAGAAATAATGTAAGAAACTAAGTACCTGGAGGACATTCCATGTCTCCCAAAACACCTAGTAGCTCCTTATTTTATCGATAAAATGGAAGTAGAATAAATTACTATATAAAGGAACACAACCAGGAAATCTGCAATAAAAAATGTCCTTCAAGTGTATTGCTACTTCTAATTGATGTTTAAAAATCTTAACAACCTGCATTCTTTATGTTTAATTAATCAGTTAAAAAGTGCATTAGTTTAAGTTTTACTAATCTGACGAAAGAACACTCTTGGTGGCCTTTAATTTTTTTATTTTTTTTTGTTGCTGTTAAAATTAAATTTCACTTTTTAATCATAAAATAAAAAAACACTAAAAAAGCGCCATCAGAGAGTTTTATTAATCAGTAAAGCCTAATGTTTAAAATTTTCACATTTCTACATAATTTAATAATTTTAAAGTAAGAAATCGAATGCCAGGAGGACATTCTATGTTTGTTCTTTCTAATTTCGCTAAAAATCAATTTTTATTTTATTGAAATATATAATTAGAAACTATGTACCTAGAGAGCATCCTATGTTCCGTGTCCTTTCTTTTGTTGTAAAAAAACATTTATCATTAATTTTAAGTAGAGTAATAACATAAATTTATATGAGAAGTATATAAAAAAAGGATCACCAAGGGGCTTGAGGGACATTAATGTCTTTCAGTTGTATTGCTATCAATGTACTTCTTTATTTCTTTTTACGTTTGAAAATCTAAACTCCTACAATTTTAATAACTTACTAATCAAGAGATAAATAAAACTAAAGTGATATCAATTGAATTTTATCAATAAAAGACCAAGCACAAAGGACCCGATGGACATAGAATGTCCTTTAATGTTATACTTTTCAAGGATAATGTTGTCCTCTTCAAGGATAACTTTATTTTTCAACAATTATGTCCTATTGAAGGAAAACGTTTTTCCTTTCAAGGATAATGTTATTCTTTTTAAGGATAACGTTATCCTTTTTAAGGATTATGTTGTTCCATTGAAAGATAGCGTTCTCCATTTCAAGGATAATGTTTCTGGTAATTTTTTTAAATATTTTGTTTGAAACACTTCAACTTTGGAAATATTTTACGATCTTCATCAACAAAGAAAGTGAAAGGCTCCTTTCGTATGCATACACACGAATTCTCGAACGAGGCGACTTAAATGTTAAAAAGTGGATCAATAAAATCGATTTTTTGTATATGATACCATTGTTAAGACACGGGGGGCGTAGCTCAGATGGTAGAGCGCTCGCTTAGCATGCGAGAGGTACCGGGATCGATACCCGGCGCCTCCATACCATTTTGTTCCATGATTCTTAAGATAATATTTTTTACTTTATGGTTAATTTATGTTAAATATAAAATTTTAACTCGATGTTCCAAATAGTTTTGCTACAAAAGTCGACATAGACAGACACTTTGTGAGAAGAAAAATACAAAGACACAAGACTATACAGATAAGTCTTTTCAAGAACAATTTTTTGTCAAGAATAACGATATCATTTTCAAGGACAATAAAGGTGCCGAAATCAATAAAATAAATGGCATTAGTAAAGACCATTTTAACCATTGACAATAACATTCCTATGTTTTACCTGACTAAAAAAGACAAAATTCTAAGATGTTTTACTAGAATATTATTATAAGTCTTAGACAAAATTATATTTAGTAACGATATTGCTACCCTCTAAAACATGATATTATCCTGGTACTATTCTTTTTTATTATGTAAAGACTCCTACTCATTAGTATGAAGTAGTATCAATGAATGAAGCCGTGTTACTCTAGACTTTTATTGATTTTCTATTCTATTATATTTCGTTAAATAATTGTTAACAATAAAGGAACAACCACTAGGGAGTTTGGGGGACATTCCATGCTCAGATACTTCGCTATCTATATTCTTTTTGATGATTCAATTAAGGCACACTAGTGTGCACCTGGAGAACATTTCATGTCACCTAATCTCCCTGGTGGCCCTCCTATAATTATTCTTTAATAAAAGAAAGACCACTAAGAGATCTAGAAAACATGACCTCCTCTGGTGGCCCCTTTTCAACCTGGTAATTGGTTTAAATTATATAATTTTAAATAGATAGATAGATAGTTATCCAGATTTTAACTACATTAAATTTTAAACTATAAAGGACTACTAAGAGGTCTGGGAGACATGGAATGTTCTTCAGATACTCTGCTGTCTACGATTTTTGAATAAAATAAAAACTCATAGAAGATAGTCCATGTCCCCTAGATTTCCTAGTGGCCCTATTTAAATTAATTTTAATTTTTTTTATTTATAGTTATTTCATTCTAGGGATAATTACTGATTTACTGATAAAAGAAATACTACTAAGAGATACACTGTTATCTACTTTGTTCCTACTTAATAGGTGAACTTACGTAAATTAAGTTTATTAAAAAGCACATAGAAGACAGAGTACTTGGAGGGCATTCTTTGTCCTCCAAACCCCTAGGTAGTACTTTTCAATTATTCTTTGCTCTATAGTAATAAAAGGATGATAAAAGATTTTCTTTTTAAGTAGAAGAAAACTCTGCCACTAACGTATTTTTTTTAGTAATTAAATTAATAATGCGAAGAAAACAGTGTACCTAGAGAATATTCTATGACTCTCACGTCTTCTGTTGAATGATATGTAATGCTTTCTTGACACTTCACTACAAAAGATCTTCTCAGTTATTTGATTAATACAAATAATGTGCACCTGGAGGACATTCCATGTCTCACAAACCCTCTGAGGACCCTTTTTATTTTTTATTCAATTTCAATGTTTACTGGTTTTTTACAATAAAAGGATGATCACTAAGAGGTTTGGAGGACTTCGAATGTTTTCTAAGTATTTCACTATCTACTACTATTATATCTTATCAGTAATTGGTTTAACTTACACAAATTTAGCTCTTAAGATTTTAAATAAAGTAAGAACATATACAGTGCACCTAGAGGGCATTCCATGTATCCCAGACCCTCTTGTGATCCTTCTTTGATTGGTTTTTGTTCTATTCTAATAAAGAGGCGTTTACTGATTTTAGTGAATAGCCAAACTTGCACAAATTTACAACAACATCGTGATCTTTCTTTATTTTTTTTTGTTTTATTTCAGTAAATGGATGTTTACTGGATCTGTGCTGTTATAAAAATTTTAATTATATTAAGATATTTTTTCTTTGATTGCACTTTTCAACACAAATACATTCTAGAATAGCTGCTAAAAATATAAAATACAATAAGTTATTCTTTTAAGGATAATGTTATCCTTTTTAAGAATAATTTTAAAATTTTCAAGGGATTCTTTTATTCAAAGATCCTCTTCAAGGATAATGTTATTCTTTTCAATGATAACATTGTCCTTTTCAAGGATAACGTTATCCTTTTCAAGAATTATGTTGTCATATGTTTTTCCTTTCAAGGATAACGTTATCCTTTTTAAGGATTATGTCGTTCTATTGAAAGATTCTCTCTCTCCCTTTCAAGGATAATGTATCAGGTAATTTTTCAAAATATTTTTTGATTATTTTTATGAACTTCAGCAACAAAGAAAGTGAAAAGCTCCTTTCGTATGCACACACGCACACACGAATTCTCTAACTAAGAGACACAAATGTTAAAAAGTAGATCAATAAAATCGTTTTTTTGTAAGTGGTACATTGTTAAGACACGGGGGCGTAGCTCAGATGGTAGAGCGCTCGCTTAGCATGCGAGAGGTACCGGGATCGATACCCGGCGCCTCCATACCATTTTATTCTTTGATTGTTAAGACTTTTTAAGAGTTAATGTTTTCTTCACTTTTCTGTACATACATAAAGTCAAACCCTCAGGTAGCCCTTCTTCAATTTTTCTTTATTTTATTGCCATAAAGGAATGATTACTGATTTTTTTTTTAATAAAAGAAAAACCACTGGAAGACACGGTATATTCTTAAGGTACTCTGGTACTTTCGTGTTTATTAGTGATTGTTCAAATTTCTACAAATTTACAAATTTAAAAATTATTACCAGCATTTTCAATTAAATTAATAATACGCGGAAGAGAGTGCTCCTACAGAATATTCCATAACCCTCAGGTCTCCTGGTGGGTTTCTTTTAATTGTTTTTTGTTCTATCTCAGTATAAGGATTTTTACCTGAAAGCATTCCATGTCCTCTTGATCTATAAGTGTTTCTTTTATTTTTACAACAGTCAATGATATATTGGAATGCACTGCATTATTATTAATATTTTTCACATAAATTAAAAGTAGAGAAAATCTATCTTGTAAAAAACCTCTAAGAAGTTTGGAGGACATGGAATGTTCTTCAGGCTCTGCTGGTTACCTTATTTTTAGTGATTGGAGTATTATAAACATTTTTAAATAAATTAAGAATACGTAGTACTTGGAAAATATTTCATGTCTTCTAGATTTTCAAGTGGTCTTTCTTTTGTTGTTGGAAAATCTTTTCTAAATTGGAATAGAGCAACAAACAATTAAAAAAGCCATCAAAAGTAGATATACAATAGAATGATCTTAAAATGTGTTAGTGTTTGTTCTACTTTAGTATAAACTTTACTGGACTTTTAAAAATAAAAGAAAGATAGATATTGAAGTACCTGGAAAGCATTCTTTGTCGTCCAGACCTCTAAGTGGTTTTCCTTTTATTGTTAAAAAATTAATAAACATTCTTATGTTATTATAGAATACAACAAAAAAAAACACTCTCTGAATTTGTGTAAGCTAAACCAATTACTGAGAAAGTCGTAGATAGCAAAGTACCTGGAAAACCTTCTAATGCACTAATTTACACTAATACCATATGTTTTTAAAATAAATTAAGAATACGTAGAAGACAGTGCACCTGGATAACATTCCATGTCTCTTAAGTTTCTTAGTGGTCCTCTAGTTTTTTGTTCCATCTCAGTATAGGGATGTTTACTTAATTTTAACAATAAACGAAAAATATTGTATGTAAGTATTTGGAAAACTTTCTATGTTCTTCAGATCTTTAAGTGGACTTTTTTCATCAGTAAACATTATTATTGAAATAAAACAAAGAACATCGAGTTTTCTTCAGGTGCTTTTTATATACTCCTATTTTATTTCAAATCAGGATTACTTAGTCGATTACTTATAAAGTCCATGTCGTCTGAAGCTCTAGATAAAAATTGGCATAGAATTAAAAAAAACAGTGAAAGAAGTGTCTTATTCAAATATAGGGATGTTTACTGGTTTTTTAAAAATCAAAGAAAGATAACTAACAAGTCTGGAAGATATTGAATTTTCCTGGGACGAATTAAGAGTGTTAACTAGGTTTTAATGAATTAATATTATATAGAAAACGGTGTACCTAGAGGACATTTCACGTGTCCCAGATCTTCTGGTGGCTCTTCTTTAATAGCATTTTGTGTTATATTCCAATATAGGGATGTCTACTGAAAAAAAAAGAAAGATCACTGACAAGTCTGGAAGGTATGGAATGTTTTCCTGGGACTTCACTACCTACAACCTTCTCAGTAATTGGTTTAACTTACCCGAGTTTAGAATGTTATCCAGGTTTTAAATTAGTTAAGATTATATGGCAAACATTCCATGTCCCCCAGACCCCCTGGTGGCTTTTCTTTGATTGGTTTTTATTCTATTCTAATAAAGAGACGTTTACAGATTTTTTAACTAGAAAAGCTGGAAAGAATTTCAGAGATACCTGGAGGACATTTTGAGTTCTCCTTGGCCAGGATAACATTATCCTTGGACAAAGTAACATTGTCCTTGCTCAGGATAAGATTATCCTTTCTCAAGACAACGTTATCCTTGGACAGAATAACATCTTTGCTCAGGATACCGTTATCCATGGACAGGATTACACTATCCTTGACCAGGATAACATTATCCTTGCCCAGGATAACATTATCCTTGCTCAGAATAACATTATCCTTAGATAGAATAACATCATTCTTACCCAGGATAGTATTATCCCTGCCCGGGATAAAATGATCCTTGGCTAGGATAACTTTACAATTTTGAAATCAGCAAGAAAGAAAGTGAAAGATTTCGTTGATTACCACACATGTATTCTTGAACAAGGCGACTCGAATGTTAAAAAGTAGATCAATAAAATCGATTTTTTGCATATGATACCATTGTTAAGGCACGGGGGGCGTAGCTCAGATGGTAGAGCGCTCGCTTAGCATGCGAGAGGTACCGGGATCGATACCCGGCGCCTCCAAATCAATTTTTTCTTTGATTGCACATTTCAATACAAATACATTCTAGAATAGCTGCTCAGAAACCAATATTCTTAATGGAACGTATTCTGTTCTTACAGGAATATAAAACACAATAAGTTATCCTTTTAAGGATAATGTTATCCTTCTTGGAGATAATTTTATAATTTTCAAGAAAAACGTTTTTTTTTCAAAGATAATGTTATCCTCTTGAAGGACAATGTTATCCTCACCAAGGATAATGTTATCCTTTTCAAAGATTATGTTGTCCTATTGAAAGATAGCGTTTTTCCTTTCAAGGATAACGTTATCCTTTTTAAGGATTATGTTGTTCTATTGAAAGTTTCAGGTAAATTTTTAAAAATATTTTATTTAAAATACTTCAACTTAAGTGATGTTTTACGATCTCCAGCAAGTAGATTAATTACTGATTTGTTATCAATCAAGAAAGATTATTAAGAAATATACTTTTATCTAGCTTCTTACACAGATTTTTAAATATTTTATAATATTTAAATAAAGGACATAGAAGGAAACTTTTATTGGTTTTCTTCTATTCTAATAAATGAATGTTTCCAGATATTTTTAGAAATAAAAAAGGACCAATCTGGCTATCTACGTGTTTTTTTAGTAAATGGCTAAAATTGTTAACAAATTTACAGAAATATAGGAGATTTCCTAGTGGTCCTTCTTTAATTTTTTTGTTCTATTATATGAAGATGTTCAATTTATTTAAAATTTGGATGACGCTCTCTTGTGAGGAATTAATTTTGGTTGCACTCAAAGAAGTAATAATAACTGTTCTTCATCATAAGACTCCATCAGAAAAATTGAATGAAAATTTATTTTGATTTTGGTGAGCCTCCTTTAATAATTTTTTTAACAACAAAAGAAAGACTAAGAGGTCTGAAAGACATGGAATAGTCCATGGTACTTTACTATCTACGACTTTATTATTATATTAAGAGCACATAGAAGACGCTGAAGGAGATTCAATTTCCTCAGACTCCTTCTTTAATTGTATTTTTTTGAGTTCTATTCCAATAGAAAGACCACTAACAAGTCTAGAAGATATGGAATGATTTCCAGACCCTTTACTACTACGACCTTCTCAGTAATTGATTAATTCCAAAATAGATTCATCTACAAACTTCTACTTTGAGAGTTGCTGTGTTTTTTGCTAACATTTAAATTAACACTGTTCAAAAAAATCAGCTTTGATAATGTTTAAGATCTACCTTACCTCGGCTATAAAGAAAGTGAAAGGCTTCGTTTATATGCCACACACGAGCTCTTGAACGAGGCGACTCAAATGTTAAAAAGTAGATCAATAAAATCGATTTTTTGCATATGATACCATTGTTAAGACAGGGGGGCGTAACTCAGATGGTAGAGCGCTCGCTTAGCATGCGAGAGGTACCGGGATCGATACCCGGCGCCTCCACAAGCCTTTTTGCT